>SNQJ01S0030074.1:27817-59529 GCA_010110895.2 Picea sitchensis
TTCATCTCCCTTGTATCAGATGCTATCATAGAAATGTCATGGTTAGTTAAACATGTTTAAGTGTGTTGAAGATTAATTATTTCTAACTAAAAGTAACTATGGTTGAGTATGATGGTTGAATTTGGTTGAGTAGAGATCATAATAGTCAACTATGGTTGATTGTAGGTTGAGTTTGGTCAAATTTGGGTAATAATGGTTGACTATAGTTGACCATGTTTGACTATGGGTGATGATGGTTGACTGTAGTACACCTTTTGGATAGGGCTAACGATGGTTGACTATTTTTGACAATAATTAACTTATGTTAATTACAATTCTTAATGGTTCAACATGGTTGATTGTAGATTGAGTATGGTTATCTTAGGTTGATTGTGGTTAATTATAATTTATTATGCATGATAGTGTTTAACTATGGTTAATTTCTTTTTAGTGTGACAAAATTAATAATAAATACTTCCCCCACATGATCGATGTCACATCCACACATCGATTTCTCTTACAATGTAACTAGCATTTGCTCCCAAAGGTGCAAAAAGTATGTCATTATACGATCAAAATGTTGAATTGTTTTATTTTATGAAATTAGTTGAGTAAACTAATAACATTTTAAAAATGAAATTGCTTGAGTAAACTAAGAACATTTTGATCGTATGAAGGAAATTTTGGAAATGTTCTCTTTGTTGCAATGAATCCTAATGTTTGAGGAAGTGTGAAGTGCGATGTATCACATAGATAAGGTGTGATGTGAGATGTTGAGATCAAATTAATTTTGAGTGTGAAACATTGTGTTGCAACCATGTAAACTTCGAGTTTAAGTGCGAAACGATGTGTAACACATTTTGAAGAATATTTGGTGTTAATTGTTTGTCTTATGTTTATCACTTAAATTTTTTTGTCTTTCGTGCAAATTTTCTACAATATATTTTGGCTTATGCTACTTCTCACAAAAATAAACTTTTGTTGGTTGCGGCATTTCTCATGACTGAAATATTTGTTAGGATGTGACTTATCACATCGTGTATAAGTTTCATTTCATGTGACATATTGTATCGCTAAAAATTTTCATTTCATGCGACACATCACATGTTCAAAAATTCCTTTGGTGTGACATATCACATCCACGATATTTCACATGGTTGAAAACTTTGTCAGGTCATGACATATTGCAACACATAAAAGTTTCTTTCGTGCAACATATTGCATCATCAACCTTTCCTTCATTGTGAAGAAATCCATATTGCACCTAAAATTCCTTTGGAAATGACATATCGCATTTCTCGAAACTTTCCTTTGTCATGACATGTCACAACATAAAAAAGGTTTTTTTTTCGTGACATGTTGCACTTTCCCAAATCTTTCCTTCTAACATATCTTATCTTCCCAAACTTTCCTTTTTCAACACATATCACATCAGGTCAAAGTTTCTTTCTGCATGACACAATGCACTTTCTCAAACTTTTCTTCATTGTGGCCTAATGTGTAACATACTAAAAATGATTCTAGTTGTGACATTACATCGATCCGAGCTTCGTGACATATGGAATCACAAAAAAGTTTGTTTATGTGTGACACATTGAACTTTCTCAAGCATTCCTTCATTGTGAGAAACACAAAATTTCTAAAATGGTATTCTGTAAAGTGGTTTTAATAACAAGAGAAAACCAAAACCTTTTAAACTGAAAGCATGGCCACTTATTCATACAACAACCACCAAGATCCATGGAAGTTTTGGACAACTATACTCATCCCATTTGGAAAACTTGCAAAGAGTTCAAGAGGAACCATGAACATTATAAATATTTATGATCCAACAAGTTGAGTGAGTGCACTTCTTCAATTTGGATTTGAAATATTATAGTGTGTAAAGGAGCTCTTGATTTCAATGTATTTGAGCGGTTACATCACTAGAAGATAGGTTCTTGATAGGACTTTTTGGATTATGCATCTTCTCCCACATCTATCGATGGTCAATCTACCAATTTTTTAATGTTGCAGCTTAAGCTCCCATGGGGATGTTTATATATAACTCGCCAAGGTGTTCAGAAGGAGTTACACGTGCAATGCATAGGTGTCCACATCATTTGCTTTCATGTATTTTCTTTCATGCATTTCCTTTTGTGCGGCATGTCGCATCACTTGGAAGTTTCCTCTCATGTGACAAAGGAAGTGTGCATCCTTCCAAAATCAAGTGTAGGCACATAAACCAAATTTCCAAGTGTGTGAATGATGAGCAAACCTTCAAAATTTATTATTTTAAATATAAAATAAAATAAATAATGTCATTGGACTTGTATGTGCATATTTAAAGGACTTGAAAGAAGAAAAAAATGAAGAATGCTTGGGATAATTTATCTTTTGTTGGGCTTACAACCATTTAATGCTACTTCTCACATCCATAAATTTTCATCTCCCCTATATCAGATGCTATCATAGAAATGTCATGGTTGGTTAAACATGTTTAAGTGTGTTAAAGATTAATTATTGTTAACTAAAACTGACTATGGTTGAGTATGATGGTTGAATTTGGTTGAGTAGAGATCATAATGATTAGCTATGGTTGATTGTAGGTTGACTTTGGTCAACTTTGTGTAACAATGGTTGACAATAGTTGACGATGTTTGACTATGGGTGATGATGGTTGACTATAGTAGGCCTTCTGGATGGTGCTAATGATGGTTGATTGTTGTTGACAATAATTAACTTAGTTTCATTATAGTTCTTAATGGTTCAACATGGTTGATTGTAGATTGAGTATGGTTATCTTAGATTGATTGTGGTTAATTATAATTTATTATGCATGATAGTGTTTGGCAATGCTTAATTTTTTTTGAGTGTATCAAAGATTAATTGTTGTTAACTGAAAGTGACTATGGTTGAGTATGAGGGGTGAATTTGGTCAAGTAGAGATCATAATGGTTAATTGTGGTTTATTGTAGGTTGACTTTGGTTAACAATGATTGACTATGGTTGAAGGTGGTTGGATATGGTTGACTATAATGGACCATGTTGATAAGGTTGATCATTTTTAAGTATGGTTGACTATTATTGATCTTGTTTGACTATGGCTAATTATTGTTGATAATAGTTAACTTTGGTACATTAAGGTTATTAACAATTAAGTATGGTTGATTGTATATTGAGTATGGTTATCCTTGGTTGATTGTGATTGACTATAAATGATTATGGTTGAAATTGTTTGACTATGGTTAAACATGTTTGAGTGTGTCAAAGATTAACTATTGATGAGTAAAAGTGACTATGATCGAGTATGATGGTTAAATTTGGTGGAGTAGAGATTATAATGGTTAACTAAGGTTGATTCTAGGTTGACTTTGGTAAAATTTGGTTAACAATGGTTGACTATAGCATGTTCTTGAATTTTATTTACGTTGGCTAACAATCATTGAGTATAGTATGTGGTTGATTTTGGTTTAGTTTTGTTTACATAATCTTTGATGAGTGTTTTAATGTGACATAACCATTGATGAACAATGTGATGTGACGTCAACCTGCCCTTGACGGCCCAGTCGCACTCCACCAGGACCTTCAATAACACGGCCCGAAGAGCCACTGCTCTTCCAACTCCTCTCGGGAGTCTTCATCACCCACAGGTTACTTCTCGACGAATTCCCCTTCGCGATTCAGGAATTCGGGCTTCGCGATATTGCGAGGCTTGCAGCTCTTTCCTCGTGCAATTAAACGCCGAAAATCCGATCCCCGATGGTCAATAGTCAACCTCGGGGTATCGTCACTCGCGATGCTGAGCCCTTGTATTTCGAAACCACGAGTACCGAGGTACCGATGCCACGTGTTACACTCCGCACAACCTCCGTGGGTTCCGTCACAACTCGGAACTTTGCGGTCTCTCCGCGCTGCTTCAAACTTCGAAAACGCCGAAGTGTCGAGTCCCGAATCCTCGAGATCTCGGGCCACCTATCCCTCCGATGATCGACGGTCTGATTAAATCGAGGAATCGCGACTCGCGATTCCGACATGCATGCAACTTTGCACTCGTCACCCCGATGTGCCGATATGCAAATGACTCACAGCCTCCTCCCTCACAGATCCTTTATGACTTGACGGTCTGAGGTATTTCAAAGATCTACTCGACAACTTCAAGTCATTGATTCTCTTCCTCTTGAAGAGTTCTTTGCTTCACTACCTCCGCTCTGTGTGAACTTCACCGGGGTCCGTTCCCTCCATGAAGCAAAAGTACTATCCCTCTTGAGCTTCTGTAACCCTGACTCCTTCAGAGGTCCTTTTCGATCACGTTCCTCGCACTCGACCTTCAACAAACTCTCAACCGTGCTGAAGTATTCCCGGTCCCGTGCACTCACAGTCACAGCAAACCCGGTCTTACCCTTCTCAGACTTACTACTGAGACTCCACGTTCGATCTGCACTTCACCTGCACGACTCGAACAAACAGAATTCACTCTGGGCAACCGAGAACAAGATTTTAACTACTTAGCCTCCTCGACACACTCTATGTGGAGGAATTCGACTGCACTCTATGCAGGAATCTCCTGGCTCAAGCAGAGAAACAATTAAAACTCATTTCTCATTCCCTCAGGTTTCGAACCTGATATGCAATCACATATGCAGCATAAAGGAGATAAGCATAAAAAGAAGCAAACATGCATAAGCATAATATCAACAACACACAGAGATCAAACACATCCATGGAATTGAATCAAAGACTTTCCTATTTATTCAATGTCTGTACATGGAAGTTCTTCACAAGCTCTCTGCTCTGCTCTTCTCTCTTCAGTATGCAAGAATGAATAATCCTAAAATGTACAAGGGAGGGTGTCTATATTCCGTTTTCCCTCTCGAAAGTAGAAATGTCTAATCTACAGTTAATTTCTATCTAACAACATTAATTCAAATAAATGCCTTCCTATCTACTAATACAATACAAGTGCGCTTCTCTATGAATGCTCTCCTTCAAATGGCGGCGCAACAATCTTTTCCAAGTAACTCAAAAATGTATGTGCTAGCGCGGTCCAGCTGTTCCTTTGCCTCCACACGCTGGCTCGCTTGATCTAGATGTGGATGCTCCTGCATCATACTCCTCAGCTCAAAAAGATTTCATGGGCTCCTGTCCATGAGCTGCTGCACGGTGTGACCATGCTTTTGTATTATTGCCTCTGTTTCCCAGCTGGCATCCTCCACTGGGTGGTTTTTCCACTTCACCAGGTACTCAAAGTACTGTTTTCTCCTGGTCTTCTTTCCTGCTCTTTTATCCAGTATGCACTCCATCTGTGGCTTCTGTGCAACTGGCAATTGCTTCTGCCACTAGACCACTGGTTCCTCAGTTCCAGTGCTTGCTTCATCAGTCTTGTATGGGTATAAATCCGAAACGTTGAAAATCGGAGATATCCCGATGCTCTCTGCCAACTCAAGCTCATATGCATTCTCACCAAATTTTCTTAAAATTTTGCACGGCCCAATTTTCTTCATCTTGAGCTTGTTATACGTTCCCCTTGGGAACCTTTCTTTCCGCAGGTGCGCCAGAACCATGTCTCCAACTTCAAATTGAAGTTTTCTTTTCCTCTGGTCGGCTCTGTGCTTATATTCCTGGTTCACCTTCTGCAGTCTCTGCTTCACCTCCACGTGAAGTTCTCTCATCGCCTCGGTGAACTCTTCAGCCCTTGCGCTGCTAGTCTCAGCCTGTTCTGGCTCCCTGAGCTCAGACACCCCTCTAGGCTATGTCCCATACAAAATTTGGAATGGGCTCTTACCTGTACTCTGATTCACCGAATCGTTGTACGCAAATTCTGCCTGTGGTAGGATCTAGTCCCAACTGGTGTGATGCTCAGTCACCAGGCTTCTCAATAAGTCCCCCAGGCTTCTGTTTACTACTTCGATCTGTCCTTCTGTCTGTGGATGGTATGCTGAGATGAATGCTAGATCAGTCCCCAGCTTCTTCCATAGCATCCTCCAAAAATGACCGATGAACTTTGTGTCCCGATCCGAGACTATGTTTCTCGGCAATCCATGCAATCAGACAATCTCTTTGAAAAACAAGTTCGCGATGTGGGTCGCATCACTGGTCTTATGACACGGGATGAAATGTGCCATATTCGAGAACCCTTCCACTACCACAAAAATGGAATCAACTCCACGTTGCGTTCTCGGTAAACCCAACACAAAATCCATGCTAATAGCTTCCCATGGCCTCTCGGGTATAGGCAACGGCTGATAGAACCCCGTGTTCTGCTTTCGGCCTTTTGCATGTTGACATATTCTGCACCTGTCAACATACCTTTTCACATCTGCATGCATGCCTGGCCAAAAATACGATTCGCTCAGCTTTGCGAATGTTTTTTCATGTCCAAAATGGCCTGCTAAGCCACCGCTGTGCTTTTCTCTCACCAAATTCTCTCTCATAAAGAAATATGGTATGCACAATTGATTTCCCTTGAATAGCAATCCATCCTATATCAGGAAATCTATCCACAGACTCCTATCTCTTAGCACTGGATTCTCGGCTGCTTCGTATGCCTCACCGAAATCAGCGTCGCCTGCATACATCTCCTTCGGGTTCTCAAAACCTAAAGTCTTGACTCTGAATTCCTACAGTAATAAACATTTTCTGCTTAAGGCGTCTGCTACCTTGTTCGCAGCTCCCGAAATGTGCTTTATGACAAATGTGAAGTTTTGCATATACTCCACCCATTTCGCATGCTTCTGATTCAGCTTCTCCTGCTAACTTACAAACTGCAATGCATGGTTGTCGCTGTACAAAACAAACTCCTTGGGTATCAAATAATGCCTCCACTTCTTTAATGCCTGAATGATGGAATAGAACTCTTTATCGTACGTGGAGTACTTTACCTTGGCATCATCTATGACGCAACCTGCCCTCACTGGCGCGGTTACTCCCACCAGGACCCCCTCTTTCTCTCGTCCCCGAAGAGTCCAAGCTCTTCCACTCCTCTCGGGAGTTCTACCCACAGTCTTCTCGGCGATCACCCCTTCGTGTATCGGGAGATCGGAACTCGCGATATCACAAGCCGCACGGTGTTGTCCCTGGGAAAACAGACCCCGAAACCCCGATGGTCAAAGGTCAACCTCGGAGAATTCCTACTCGCGGCGCGAACCTTGGTCTATCCAACCCCCGAGTACCGAAACTCCGATATCCCACGAGCACTCCACCTGGACTCCGCTCTGACTCCGGGTCCCACGCTGCCACGTCACGTCGGGACTTCGCGACTCACGGATCCGCTATTCCAAGTCTCCTGCTGCTGGAAAAGCCGAATGTCGAATCCCCGATACACGGGATTCATGCCACCTGTCTCCGTTCTAATCAACGGCTCTGATCGAGTCGGGAAATCGCGACTCGCGATTTTCAACGGGCATATGATTCTTGCACTCACAAACCCCGATTCTCCGATATGCGATGGGAAATGGCTCTTTCGCTACCTGAGGGTTAACCTCCTCGCCTCTTCTCCCAGATCCAACGATCCTCGGGATTTCGCGATTCTCCAGGGCGAATTCAAATCGTCGGTTCTCGGTCTCTACGAAGAGATCTCTGCTCCACCACCTTCATCCTGTATGGCTTCCACTGGGTCGATTTCTCCAGCGAACGAAGGGGTTATCCTTCCAGAGCTTCCTTCGACTCAAGATTTTCCAAGAGGTTCTCCGAACACGCTCCTCGTGCTCGGTCTTCAACCACTTCTAAAAGCGTTGAAGTCTCTTGGGTTCTGTGCATCCCCGCTCGCAACAGGTTCAACTCTCCTTCCCTCAGACTTACCACTGAGACTCGAACTCGACCTGCACTCGCCTGCATGGCTCGAATACCTCAAACCCACTCTGGACAACGGAGAACAAAAGTTCAACTTCTTAGCCTCCTCGACGCACTCTATGCGGAGGTATTCAACTGCACTCGATGCAGGAATCTCCTGGCCTAAGCAGAGAAACAATTGAAACTCCTTCTCTCAGGTTCCTAACCTGATATGCAATCACGTAAGCAGCATATAAAAGGTAAGCATAAAAAGAAGCAAACATACACAAGAACAGGATTAACAACACACAGAGATCAAACACATCCATGGAACTGAGTCAAGCTCTTTCTATTAACTCAACAACTGTACATGGAGGTTCTTCACAGACCCTCTGCTCTGCTCTCTCCTTCTCTCTAATGCTACCAATTGAATACTGAATAATGAATTTCTTACAATGATTCCGGGGAGGGTGTCTATACTCCATTTTCCCTCTCAACCGGTGACTATCTAATCTACAGTTAATTATCCTATCTACCTGCATTAATTCTAAGTAAATGCCTCAGCTACCTAAGGACTAGAGCTTATCCGCTCAAGGTCCGTTACAATCTATAAGTGCGCTTCATCACATCAAAACATTAATGTTTGGCGCAGCCATATATTACAATGGTTCAAAATTTGGANTGCTCTGCTCTCTTCTTCTCTCTAATGCTACCAACTGAATACTGAATAATGAATCCTTACAATGATTCCGGGGAGGGTGTCTATACTCCGTTTTCCCTCTCAACCGGTGACTGTCTAATCTACAGTTAATTATCCTATCTACCCGCATTAATTCTAAGTAAATGCCTCAGCTACCTAAGGACTAGAGCTTATCCGCTCAAGGTCCGTTACAATCTATAAGTGCGCTTCATCACATCAAAACATTAATGTTTGGCGCAGCCATATATTACAATGGTTCAAAATTTGGATGCTGGCGCTTTCCAGCTGTTTCTTTTCCTCCACGCGCTGACTCGCTTGATTGAGTGAGCGATGCTCCTGCATCATTTAACAAGAAGGTTTCAAATTGAAAAGGGCGATTTTTTGGGCTCCCATGAATATCAAGATTAAGCTGAATTGACCAATGGTCTGAGCCTCCTTGAGGGAGGATAGTGGATGAAGGCTAGAAATCATGGAGCATAATGGATTTAGAGACTAGAAATCAGTTAAGGTGAGAGGTAATTTGTTGTGTTTCGCGTTGACGATTGTACCAAGTGAAGGAGCCATTGGTGGTTTCAAGGTCTTTGAGGTTGAGGGAGTGTATGGTGTCCAAAAAGACTTGTGAATATTTCTATAGTTGTTTGATGCCTCTCCGTTTCTTTGGGAGGGAGGTGATGGGGTTGAAGTCTCCCCCAATCATCCAATGGTTGCTAGTGATAAGGGGGGGGAGAAGCTTAAGAGAGCCAAGAAAGCGTAGTTTGTCAGGGAGAATGTTGGCGCCATAGATGTTGGTGAGGGTTCCCTAAAGTGAAGAACCTACGAGTTGAAAGTGACCTGAGAGAGAGTACTTGGTGGAGAAGAAATCAGAGAGGTATATTTTAGAGAGGTTCCATAGGAGGGCTAGTCCTCCCGCAGATCCTTGGGCGTCCAAAGCGATAGCAAGGGAGATGGGATAAATTCAAGAAGCAAGAGTTTGGAGGAGGTGGTGCAGGCATTTGGTTTCTTGAATCATGACAACAGTGGGATTTTCGGAAGAAATATGCTGCTTGAGAAGCCTATGTTTTGTCTTCCTGTTAAGGCATCTTATACTCCAAGAAATAAATTTCATGAGGAAGGCGGGGGGTTGGGTTGAAACGTATCTGTCATGAGGGAAATTCAGCCCGAGTTTACCAAGAAATCTCCCAATTCTTTGATGAGATTCTTATTGTATCTCCTTCCTCTCTTTTTTTCTCTTTGGTGATTCTAGAAGTAGAAGAGGTGGAGGGATTGACACCAAGCGAGCAGTTAGGGTTCATATCTTTTGCCTTCATATTGTTGAGGAAGCGATTTCAGACCAGCACGTCTTTGAGGAGATGAACTTGCTTTTCCAGAATGGAGTTCGGGTCATCTTGTTTGTATGGCATGACAATGGAGTTGAGGTCCGGATCTCCTAGATCCATATCCTCACCATCATCTGAGTATAACTTTTCAAGCGGTTCCTATTGCATGTCAATGTTTCCTGCTAAGTGGTTATTGTGTGTTGGGTCCAGCGTTTTTCTGCACTTTGTTTGATCCTCCTATGAGATTTCTACATTCATAATACCATGTTGGAGTTGGTCTTTGTCGAGTTGGATTGATATTCCTTCATTGTCGAGTGGGAGGGAGGTGAAGGGGTTTTGGGCGGCATAGTTATTCTTCGGTGGAGGTGGGTTGGGATGTCGTCTTGTTTTTTTCTGAGAGGAGACATGCTTGAAACCTTCCACATCATGGGTAGGGAGGGGGATTAGCCACATGGGAGTTGGGGTTCAAAGGGCATTCGTAGAAGAGATGACCATGGGTGTGGAAGAGAAATCAATGGAAGGGAATATGTTCATCATCGGGTGTTTGGATCCAGTCAATATCGTGGTAGACTAGGGTAATGGATTTAGGGAGGGATTTGGTGATATCCATATAGACACAAATTCCTGCATACGAGGTGTAGCGTCCCGTTTTGGTCTCTTTTGAAGATTTGACGAAGGATCCTATAGTGTTTCCAATGCCTTACAAGATTTCCTTATCCCACAATTCATGGGGCAGCGAATATAGCCTTATCTAAACTAGGGCAGACGTGAAATCTTATTTTTCAGGGCTGAAACGTTCAATTGAGGGTCAATTGAGGGTCTGAAGTGTAGTCTTGCAAAGTTAAAGAAGTACGGGATGCCTTCAAAGACTCTGTCACGCTCCTCCAAGTTGAAGAATATGGTTGTGAAGAACCCTTTGGATCCTAATTGGAGATCGATCTGTCCTTTCTTCTAGGTTGTTTTGATTCACCAATTGAGGGCCTTATCCATTGGCCAAATGCCCATAAACTTTCCTATGAAAGAATGATCCTACATGCGTTTGATGAAGGGTGTTATGTGGTCAGTTTTTACCTCATAGGAAGGGTTTTCAGAGGCTTTTGGCAGGAATCCAGAGGTGGCAAAGGAAGAGGTGGCTTGGGTCTAAAGCAGGGGTTGTGAATCGGTTGATCAGGAAGCTGGATCAGATTGCATGCCCATGCCCAGGGTGGATCGTCCATCGGTGGGTTGTAAAAGATCTGGTGGAGAAGAGCGGTTGGTGCAGTGGCCATTGCATCGAACCGCAAGGATTTGGCTATAGGAGGGAACCAAACTCCCCCCTCCAACTGAAACCATGGAGGAGAAGGGAGAGGGGAGTACTAGGGTTTTCAATCCAGAAGAGTTGCAGAGCTCCAAAAACTTCAATCCCTATTCTCACATGTGTCATTACAAAAATTATTAATAAGATTTTTTTTTTCAATGTGGACCATATATATATATGCATGTATGATATTAGAATAGGTGGACATAGAAATGTTTTATTTATGTGTGTGTGTGTCAATATGCTTAATACGAAGTTAAAATATGTCATTTAAAAAAATATTAGTAGATACAGAGTTAAGATGACTATATGTATATAGGCACACACACTAGCATCTTAACTTTATATCTATCATGAGACAAGAGGCATCAAATTATATATATGTTACATGGAGTTGTCACATTTATATATTCATTTTAACTCAGATCTATCAGAGAGGCATTAAATCCCTCAAGATGCAAACATTTCTTCAAGTTTTGTACTCTAAAAAAAGATTGCATGTGTAGGAATTGGATATCTCTCCGCCCATAATAAATTTGGAGTTAAGATGGATCTACTCTAGTATAATTTACAAATCAGTGTTAAAAAAGTGGCAAACAATATTAAATATTTTTAAATTTAAAAGGTAGCTTAAATTTTTTAATAATTTATCAATATCATATTAATTTTAATTTCACATAAATATTCAATAAACAATAATTTTCCTTTATTAAATGTTGTTTGATTTTCCAATTTTATTACTTGGTGAATTTTGTAAAATACATTATTGTGGACCAAATCCTTAAAATAGAATAATAAAGAAGAACACATAAGATGTGGACATGGAGCACAACTCCACAACATCCATTCCTCTGAATCATCCAAGCTATACCCAATTGAATTGTACATATTAATATATGATACACATGATTACATGATTTCAAGATATGAATGAAAATTATATAAATCTTATAATATTATATTATAATATTAAAATAATATTTTTTTTGAATAAACTTTTATATTATAATATAAATAGAAGTTATAGGAATTCAATGATCTGAGAAGACCAAGACTATTCAGATTCATATACATTTATCTAGAGGACCTGTTGGCTTGCCCATAGGGAAACTAGGCTAGCCTAAGAGAGTGAAAGTTTATAGCTTAAAAACTATCCAAAAAAACTAAAAGAATCCTAAAAGTCTATCAAAAAACTAGCAGAATGCATGCATAACCTGTTAGAGATAATGCCTAATCCCACTACTTGAGTTTAGAGATTGGATTTGGTTAGTTGGAGGAAGTTGAGATATTCTCTTAACTTCTCCCTCCAAGAGAGGAATAAGTTGGATCTCACTCCAACTATATATATCTGATGTATTTCTGTTTAATGTAAGTAATACAATTTATTATTGTGTGTTATGTTATATGTGCCTAATTCTTTCAAGTTTACAATTTGGTATCAGAGCGACGAGGATTGAGGCGAGGCATGATTTGCATAGCAGAGAGAGAGAGGAGGAGAACTATCGCCAATTCCAGAAAGTACGCCTGCGCATAAGAGGACCGCTGCCCAGAAACGTTGCCAAACACTGCAAGTGAAGGAGATCAGCTATGTGAAGATTGATTGCCGCTACAAGATTGATTCTTAGATCGCTGGTTGGGAAAAGGTACTGTTGTGTGAGATAAGAAGAGATCGTTGCACTATGGTCTGTGCATGTGAAAAAGAAAGCCATCTGCAAGGAGGACTTCCTATGCATTGAATCCGTGGAATTGGAGTTGTCTGTATAGATCTGTTGTTGGAGTTGTCTATTTTAGCCATCATCTGTCACATAAATCGTTGTTGAATCGTGTACAAGGTAATCATTGTTTTCAACATGGGAATTTTTACAACAACCAACTATCTATTTTTCTTTAATGAGGAGGAAGATGATGATTACTGTAGTTATTATGAAGGAGACCAAGAAATTTCATTAGAGGAAGAGGAGGCTCTTAAATATATGAAGGACGTAAATGCCCTGGATGAGAAACCCGCAACAGAGAGCAAAGAGTACTCCATTGCATAAGTGAATGAGATTGAGGGAGTAACCGTGTGCATGCAGAAGCTGTCACTGTGCATGGGCAATTTGCCCAAATTCAATAGTCGACCACTGTATAAAAGAATATCCATCGAATCAAAGTGCAGAGGTCGAGAAGAGCCACCGGATCAATTGTATGAACAACAGTAGATAGCCGAAAAGGGTGAAATTTGTCAATGGGTGCAGAGTAATTGCCGGTGCATTGTCTATCCAAGTTCGAAGACTGCACTCCCTGTACATCAGTGTAGATTCAGATCCACAATATCGTTATTTTTCATCTTTCAAATATGTTTTGAATACTTTCTCCATTCTGCCTTGAATCCTCCGCTTGATGAAGTGGCACAAATGGCAGCCACAATCCTAGTTGTCTCAGACATGTTGTCTTTTCATTTAGAAGTTCTTATTATATTTTTTTTAGTGTTTGTTGTTTCTGTTGTCACAGGGCGAATGTAATCATAGATGGCAGCTATAAATCTATGTTTGAAATTCATTGTTTTATGGAATTGTGTGAGGTGTGGTATGCTTAAAGTTTTTTATATGTTTATGTATTTATGTAAAAGAAAGTAAGAACTCTTGTATCTTGATATAAGCTGGCAGCCCCGGTTTTAAGAACAACTGTTCTTATTGAAAGTAACCTTGTATAATTGAATGTTGAGGACATTCTGTATCCAAACTGCTCTTCTAGACACTGAAGGATAACCGAAAGAAAAAATCTGACAGATGGAGGCATGTATATAGAATGCATCAATAATTGACATATTTATCACAGAAGCCCCGATGAGCCGAGTTGTCAAATTGTTCATTGTACAAGTTCATGAATGATGGTATGAAGTGTTTATGCTTTAAATGAGTTGAATGGTAAGCTCGAAGAAGAGGAAGAGAAAGAGCGCATTCCAGAGACATCAGAGTGGGTGAAGGAGTTGATGAAGGCCATACAGACGAAAGTTAAAGTGATGTAATTTTTTGTAATTGTGATTAAGTATTATATGTAATGTAATGTAGGCATTAACGGGGGGTGTTAGAGATAATGCCTAATCCCACTACTTGAGTTTAGGGATTGGATTTGGTTAGCTGGAGGAAGTTGAGATATTCTCTCAACCTCTCCCTCCAACAAAGAAATAAGTTGGATCTCACTCCAACTATATATATCTGATATATTTCTGTTTAATGTAAGTAATACAATTTATTATTGTGTGTTATGCTCTGTGTGCCTAATGCTTTCAAGTTTACAATTTAACCAAAAAAGTGAAAATGTTGAAAAGACAACACCCGTCATGAAGTCACGCAGAAGGAGCTCGGTCTCTGGTCCTCGGGGACCCTTTGCCAATTTGTCCTACATTCCAAATGAGCTCCTGGAGCTGCGCTTGAGAGTCGGAGCTCTGAGTATCCCGAGACAGTGTGATTTTTCCCCATGCTTTTAGACTATCCAAGAAACTTTCTCCAACGCATCTATCCTCAACCTCAGCATCACTTAGACTACAAATGTTTTCGTTTGTAAATATAGATCCACTGTGCGATCAAATTTAATATTCGTTGCCACTAGGTTTGGAATTTCAAATATCTTTTATCTGTCAAATGAAATTTCGATGACTGTTCTTTGTTTTTCATCTCTGTTATTTAAAATTTTGAGCAAATTTACGAGTGTTTAATTTTTAGATGAATATTGGAATATTGGAATTCTAATGCGCATCCTGATATTCCATGCGATGTAAATAATAAATAAACCGAGTTTAACTCTTCTGGGTTAACGTTGATGTTTGTGGGAATATAGAAATTCCAACGCTCGCACTTCATATTCCATGTTATTTCAATAATAAATGAACTAAGTTTAACAAACAAGCCAAGTTTGATTTGTCTAGTGTTAATGTTAATGTTCAAATGAGAAATACGAAGAGAAAGCAAGGCTTTGTATCTTTGATGTGGGGAAGCTGTGTCGGTATGGAGTACATGCCTAAAGAGATGTAATAAC
The DNA here is from genome assembly GCA_010110895.2 of Picea sitchensis. Classification (NCBI taxonomy): domain Eukaryota; kingdom Viridiplantae; phylum Streptophyta; class Pinopsida; order Pinales; family Pinaceae; genus Picea; species Picea sitchensis. Next base: position 42,879 of record SNQJ01S0030074.1, read on the forward strand.
GCTTTCAACCTTTGATATAGGTACATTTCCTCATTCGTCCTTGTCTCCAGGTAGAATATGACGCAGACGCGCCCACCCGGCACTGTCCGCTCCCACCAGGACCTTCTTTTTCCCAGGCCCGAAGAGCTGAACTGCCCTTCAAATCCCTTGTCGGGACTTCTCCGCACCCATAGGATGCTCTTATTGATCTCCCTGCTATCTTATCGGGAAATCGGCCTTTACAAGGTCGTGAGTCATGCACCCACAAAACCCCGATTCCCGATCTCCGATGGCATCTTGTGCATCTTAGCTCCCTGCGCTAACCTTTCTTACATGCGACCTGTTGGCCCACCTGACCACGTCCCTTTCCCCTTATCAAAAATTCAGACTTCGCAGAATAGAAATGCGTGGAACTCGCGCTCACGGGATTTTCGATCCCCGATTCCCGACACCACCTGTCTTCTATTCACGGCAAGGCTTGCCTTCCAACACCTATCCTCCACTTGACACCATGACCATGTGGTTATCACGTTTCAAGATATCGCTACTTCTCCAGTCGTGAGTCTGTCGTCATCGAGAACCCCGAAATGCCGAATCTCGACTCCCAGGGATCTCGTGACACGTGTCCCTGTTGAGCTCAATGTTTGAGACTCTTTCGAGAATTCACCAATCGTAATTTTAGTGTGCTAGGAATTTCGCCTCCATAAACCCCGGTTCTCCGATGAGCTGAGTCCCGATGACTCCCGGGCTCCTTTCCTGCACGCTAAGGCTTAACCTGAGCGCAACTTTCCCAGATCTGACGGCTATCAGAATTCCATGGCTTCCGTCTGTGAATCCTGACCGTCGATTTCTCCTTCTTGAGGGTTTCCTGGGATGGCTAAAAGTTCCTTCTAAGGACTTTCTCTCCAAACCTGATCTTGCCACTCTGAGTGACCCTTCCTCGGTCAAACCTCCTACCCAGATTTTTGTGTTCTCCTTCGACAATGTTATGAGGGTGCTAAACCTCTTGAGCGTTTCCACCCTGATTACTTCAGATGGATTCGTGCACGCGCTCTTCATGGAAATCATTCAACGACTCTCCAAGTGTTGAATCCTCCTGACTCTGCGCACTTCCTGCAGCAGCAGTTTTCAAATTCCTCTACTCAGATTAATAACTGAGACTCCTTCTTTCTTCCTGCGTACTCACCTTGCACTGCGTCAATAACCCAAACAACTTATGGGCGAACGAGAATAAAAGTTCAACTACTGAGCCTTCATCTATGCACTCTATGCAGATGAATTCAACTGCACTCTGTGCAAGAATCTCCTGGCTCAGATAGAGAAACAATTGAAACTCATTCTCTTCCTTCTCAGACTTCAGTTTCAAATCTGAAATCTTATGCATAGCGTATAAAAAACAAATGCATAACTAGAAAACAAACATTCATGAGCATAATACACAGAGAAAACAACACAAACCCATGCACTTGAATCAAAGCTTTCTTCTATTAATTCAAATGCATATACAAGGGTATTCTCCATACAATATCCTCTGCTCTCTCCTCTGAATGCTGGCTAATGTTACAATGATGCAATGAGGGTGTCTATATCCGTTTTCCCTCTCGAACTCTAAACTGTCTAATCTAGCCTTAAACATCTATCTACCTGCATTATATCTATTAAATGCCTTCTATCTAATTCAGACAAGAGCGTAAGGCTCGAGGTTTGATACAATACAACAGGCGCTCCTTCATAAATGCATCATTTATACATTAGCGCATCCTCTTGGATGAAAATTCAAAAACTTTATGTTGGCTTGTCCAGCTGTTCATTGCCTTCCATGATGGCTCGCTTGTCGTGGGCGATGCTCCTGCATCATACTCCTCGGCTTGAAAACTTTCATGGGCTCCTGTCCATGAGCTCTTGCATGGTCTGTCCATGCTTTTGAATGATTGCTTCTGTCTCCCAGCTGGCATCCTCCACTGGGTGATTCTTCCATTTCAGCAGATACTCAAAGTATTGCTTCCGTCTGGTTCTTTTGCCGACTCTTCTGTCAAGTATCGGCTCCATCTGTGGCCTTTCTGCAATCGGCATCTGCTTCTGCCACTGAATTTTTGGCTGTTCATCACTTCCAGCTCCTGCTTCCTCAGCATTATATGGATATAATTCTGAGACATTGAATGTCGGAGATATTCCAATGTCATCCGGCAATTCAGCCTCATATGTGTTCTCTCCCAATTTCTTCAGGACTCTGCATGGCCCAATTTTCTTCATTTTTAGCTTGTTGTATGTTCCCCTTGGGAACCTTTCTTTCCTCAGATGTGCCAAAACCAGATCACCAACTTTGAATTGAAGCTGTCTCTTATGCTGATCCGCTCTACACTTATATTCCTAGTTTGATTCCAGCAATCGCTGCTTCACCCTGCTGTGAAGATCCTCCATTGCCTCTGCGAATTCTTCAGTGCTCACGCTCTTTGTCATTATCTGCTTTGAATCCCTCCATTCAGATACTCCTCTTGGTTGTATGCCATATACTATATCAAACAGACCTTTACCTATGCTTTGATTCACCGAATCGTTGTAAGTGAATTCTGCCTATGGCAACACATTTTCCCAGCTACTGTGGTGCTCTGTCACTAGGCTTCTGAGTAAATCTCCCAAATTTCAATTCACTACCTCTGTTTTCCCATCAGTCTGAGGATGATAGGCAGAACTAAACATCAAGTTAGTTCCCATCTTCTTCCAGAGTGTCCTCCAAAAATTTCCAATGAACTTTGTATCCCAGTCCGATACTATGCTTCTGGGTAGTCCATGAAGCCTAATAAATTCCTTGAAAAATAAATTTGCGATGTGAGTTGCATCGCTGGTCTTTTAACACAGAATAAAATGTGCCATTTTTGAAAACCTGTCAACTACCACAAAGATTGAGTCATGTCCTCTTTGCGTTCTCAGCAATCCTAGTACGAAATCCATGATGATTTCATCCCACGGTCTCTCAGGTATGGGTAATGGCTGATAAAGACCTGCATTCTGCTTTCTGCCCTTTGAATGCTGACAAATTCTACACCTGTCAAAAAAATTCTTGACATCTGTTCGCATCTTTGGCCAAAAATGTGCTTCGCTCAGCTTCGTGAACGTTTTGTCATGGCCAAAGTGCCCTGCTAAGCCTCTGTTGTGCTTCTCCTTTAGCAGGTTCTCCCTCATGGAGCAATTCGGAATGCATAACTAGTTTCCTCTGAACAATAGTCCATTTTGAATCATGTAGTCCATCCATGGGCTTCTATCTCTGAGAACTGGATTCTCAGCTGCCTCGTATGCCTCTGCAAAATCTACATCCCCTGCATACATGTCCTTCAGATTTTCAAAACCCAACGTTTTGACTCGGAACTCCTGCAGCAGCAAACATTTCCTACTCAAAGCATCAGCCACTTTGTTAGCAGTCCCTGAAATGTGTTTAATTACAAATGTAAAATTCTGCATATACTCTACCCATTTTGCATGTTTCTGATTCAGCTTCTCCTACTAAGTCACAAATTGTAATGCATAATTATCACTATATAGAACGAATTCTTTCGGCATCAAATAATGCCTCCACTTCTTTAGCGCCTGTATGACAGCATAAAATTCCTTATCATACGTTGAATACTTCACCTTGGCCTCATCCAGCTTCTTGCTGAAATATGCAATTGGTCTGTCCTCCTGGCTCAAGACCGCTCCTATAGCAAAGCCACTTGCATCACATTTCACTTTAAATGTCTTCATGAAATCTGGCAACACTAACACTGGTTGTTCAGTAATCTTTCACTTCAACAGATTGAAGCTCTTCTCTACCTCTTCTGTCCAATGAAAATACTTATGTCTCTTCTTGACTGTGTCCATCATTGCTGTGCAAATTCCACTGAAGTTCCTAATGAATTTCCTGCAGAAACTTGCCAATCCATGAAAACTTCTCACCTCAAAAACATTTTTCGGTGATGGCCAATTTTTAATTACCTCCACTTTACTTGGATCCATTTTCAATTCATTTTTTGATATGACAAACCCCAAGTAAATGAGTTCTCTCTTCATAAATGAAGACTTCCTCACATTGATCAACAACTTCTCTTGCTGTAGCTTTCTCATTACTGTAGCTAAATGCTTCAGATGTTTCTCTCTTGATTTGCTGAAAAATCAATATGTCGTCTAAATAAACAATGGCAAACTTCCCTATAAATTCTTTCAGCACTTCATTCATCAGTCTCATGAATGTACTTGGTGCATTCGTTAAACCAAACAGCATGACTAGCCATTCATACAACCCTTCATTGGTTTTGAAGGTTGTCTTCCACTCGTCGCCTTCCCTCATGCGAATCTGATGGTATCCACTTTTCAAATCAACCTTTGAAAAAAATTCTGCTCCACTCAAGCAGTCCATCAAGTCATCCATTCGTGGCAATGGAAACCTATACCTGATGGTTATTTTATTGATGGCTCTGGAATCAGTGCACATTCTCTAGCCTCCATCTTTCTTTGGACTAAGTACCGTTGGAATGGCACATGGACTTAAACTTTCCCTGACCAGTCCTTTATCCAGCAATTCCTATACCTACCTTTTGACCTCTTCATTCTCCTGTGACGTCAACCTGTACGATGCTTTGTTCGACAAACTGGCTTCTGGTATGAGGTCTATATGATGACTTATGCTCCTCATCGGCGGCAACGAATGAGGTAGTTCGTCCACAACTATATCAACGAACTCTTCCAGTAGTTCCTGAATTTCCTCCGGCAGATCATCCACTCGTGTGCTGGTCAAAACAACCCTTGGTTTCCTGACCACAAAGAATTGTGGATCTTCCTTCTTCTTTACTTCTACCAGAAGTTCCTTCCCACTCATGAGAAGTATCCTATTGTTCACTTCCGGTTTTACCTCCTTATCTTTTATCGGAAGCAACATATGGGTTCTCCCATTTTTCTCCAGGGTATATGTGTTCATTCTCCCATCATGAATCACATTCCTGTCATATTGCCATGGTCTGCCTAGCAATAACTCACATACATCCATAGGAATAACATCACAGAGAATTTTATCATTATATCCTCCTATCTTGATGTCCACTAAGCACTGTTTAGTGACACTCACCTAATGTCCCTTCTGTAGCCATGATACTTTATATGGACTCAGGTGATCATTCGTTTCCAGCTCTAATTTCTCCACCATCTCGATTGAAACGAGATTGTCGGTGCTTCCGCTATCCACAATGACCTTACATTTCATGTCCTTAGTCTTGCATGCGGTCCTGAACAGTCTGCTTCTTTGAGCTATGTCCTCCACCTCCTTCTCGGGTGTTACGAGAAATTTTTGCATCATCAAAGACCTTCCGTCTTCTATGTCTTCTGCTTCAACAACTCACCTCTGTTCTTTGGCGATGTGAGCTTCTCCTTTATCTGTCTTCCTATCTGGACAATCAACTGTTTTATGTCCATTCTTCCCACATGTGTAACATGTGATGATTCCTCCTCTGCCTCTTCCTCTACCTCGGGTACGAGGAAAAGTATTAACATCATCGTATCCTCCACTCTATTATGCTTGCTGCATTCACTGCTCAACATGTTGGCCTCGCTGAGAACTTCCACCTCTTTCCATTCTGGTCTGAGGCTTCTTCTAGTCATCCCTAGATTTCTGGAACCTATCTTGGGCAATTGATTTTCCTCTCAGTTGGATCTTGCCTCGCCCTCGCTGTGCTGGCTTACGACTTAGCTTTTCTTCTGCCTTCAATGCCATCTGATACGCATCCTCAACCATTTTGATGGTTGTCATGCTCATCTCATCCTGGATATCGTATCTTAAGCCATTCATATACCTTGCTACTTTTTCATCATCGCTCTCCCAATGACCTGCTCTAATATTGAGCTTGTAGAATTCTTCAGTATACTCCTTTACTGTCATCAACTTCTGTCTCAGGTTTTGCATTCTCCTGAACAGTGTGATCTGATAATCCCTTGGGATGAATTTTTCCTTCATCTTTGCAATCATTCGATCCCATCTTTTGATCTTTTGTTTTCCTTTGGAACGCCTATCTGCTTGAAGCTCGTCCCACCATAATGTTGCATGTCCCTTTAATTTCATGACAGCATTCCTGACCTTTTTATCCTCTTCGATATCCTCATAATCGAAGTAGGTGTCAAGAGATCTTATCCAATCCAGAAGATCTTCTGCATCCAGATTTCCTTCGTAGACTGGAATGTCCTTTTTTGTCTTAGAACTCATTTGGGCAATAGATTTAATCAATCACTTATTGGCTTCATCTTCGGCTGTAACTTCTCCTTGTGATTCATCCCCAACTTTGGCTTCAGAGTCACTTAGATCCCCAACATTGGTTGTGCGTCTCTGCGCTGCTTCCATATCTTCCATTTTGGCATGAAGATTTCATATTTCCCTCTCCATCTCTACATTCTGTCCTTGGCTACTTCTTTCTCTGGACATTTCTCTTTTCCTGGACAGTTCCCTTTCCCCCTCTAGATTGGGTGATTGTCTACCTCTTATCGGCGGCATGGTGAAATTTTCTCTTCTCCTCTGTTACAGAAAACAGAGAGATTTTCTCGCTCTGATACCACTCTGACACAGATGCGCCCACCCAGCACTGTTCGCTCCCACCAGGACCTTCTTTTTCCCAGGCCTGAAGAGCTGAACTACCCTTCAAATCCCCTGTCGGGACTTCTCTGCACCCACAGGATGCTCTTATTGATCTCCCTGCTGTCTTATCGGGAAATCGGCCTTTACAAGGTCGTGAGTCACGCACCCACAAAACCCTACTCCCAATCTCCGATGGCATCTTGCACATCTTAGCTCCCTCTGCTAACCTTTATTACATGCGACCTGTTGGCCCACCTGACCACGTCCCTTTCCCGTTATCGAAAATTCAGACTTCGCAGAATATAAATGTGTGGAACTCGCGCTCGTGGGATTTCCGATCCTTGATTCCCGACGCCACCTGTCTTCTATTCACGACAAGGCTTTCCTTCCGACACCTGTCCTCCACTTGACACCGTGACCACGTGGTTATCACGTTTCGGGATATCACTACTTCTCCAGTCGTGAGTCTCTCATCATCGAGAACCCCAGAATGCTGAATCTCGACTCCTAGGGATCTCGTGACACGTGTCCCTGTTGAACTCAATGTTTGAGACCCTTTCGGGAATTCGCCAATCACGATTTAAGTGTGCATAGGAATTTTGTCTCCATAAACCCCGATTCTCCGATGAGCTGAGTCCCGATGACTCCCGGGCTCCTTTCCTGCATGCTAAGTCTTAACCTGAGCGCAACTTTCCCAGATCTGACGGCTGTCGAAATTCCACGGCTTCCATCTACGAATCCTCACAGTCGATTTCTCCTTCTTGAGGGTTTCCTAGGATGGCTAAAAGTTCCTTCTAAGGAATTTCTCTCCAAACATGCTCTTGCCACTCTAAGTGACCCTTCCTTGGTCAAACCTCCTACCCAAATTTCAGTGTTCTCCTTCGACGATGTTACGAGGGTGATAAACCTCCTGAGCATTTCCACCCTGATTACTTCAGATGGAATCATGCACGTGCTCTTCATGGCAGCAACAGTCTTCAAATTCCTCGACTCAGATTAATAACTAAGACTCCTTCTTTCTTCTTGCGTACTCACCTTGCACGGCATCAATAACCCAAACAACTTCTGGGTGAAAGAGAATAAAAGTTCAACTACTGAGCCTTCATCGACGTACTCTATGTGGATGAATTCAACTGCACTCTATGCAGGAATCTCCTGTCTTAGATAGAGGAACACTTGAAACTCATTCTCTTCCTTCTCATACTTCAGTTTCAAACCTGAAATCTTATGCACGGCGTATACAAAACAAATGCATAACCAGAAAACAAACATTCATGAGCATAATACACAGAGAAAACAACAGAAACCCATGTGCTTGAATCAAAGCTTTCTTCTATTAATTCAACTACATATACAAGGGTATTCTCCATACAATATCCTCTGCTCTCTCCTCTGAATGCTGGCTAATGTTACAATGATGCAATGAGGGTGTCTATATCCGTTTTCCCTCTCAAACTCTAAATTGTCTAATCTAGCCTTAAACATCTATCTACCTACATTAAATCTATTAAATGCCTTATATCTAATTCAGACAAGAGCATAAGGCTCAAGGTATGATACAATACAACAGGCGCTCCTTCGTAAATGCATCATTTATACATTGGCGCATCCTCTTGGATGAAAATTCAAAAACTTTTTGCTGGCTTGTCCAACTGTTCATTGCCTTCCATGCTGGCTCGCTTGTCGTGGGTGATGCTCCTGCATCAGAATAGGAGGCATTTAGAAAAAAATGTTGAGAGATGACACCTTTTTAATGGAAAAAATATTGACAATTCATTTCCAAAACTGTGAGAAAACAATAACTCCCACATTGATTACTTTGATTACTGATAGGGCAGACTCACCAGAAATGCATTCCTGGTTTCCCATAATTGAAATAGAATATTGTCAGAAATTTGTTGGAATTTGAGGAAATTGTTTTCAGAGAGAAGGTTAAGGCTTCTAATGAAGGATAGCAGACTGACTAGTTTAGACTACTATATAATTTGCAGAGTGCAATTACTTGAACATCGAAGAAGAAGAGACTTGAACATCGAATAAGAAAAACTAGTCAAGATTATTAAAACTGGAATGAATGCTCAGCATTTTCTGTACCAAAGAGAGACTCCAGAATCTGCCCTCGTTTAATTTTACAGTCACTACTCAAGTTCATTAATTAATACCAACAAATATTGATGCATCATGCTATTGTAATTTTCCGCCTCTAGGCTCTACTATTACTCGGTAGAGTGTTAAATCTTGTTGCATAAAGCCTATTAAAAAAATGTTGTGTGATCAAGAGGTTACCAACTAATCAAATCAAGATTGTCAAGTTGTATTATGATGCATTATTTCCTTTATAAGTAGAACTCTCCTTTGCATGTAAACCACCGGCCACCTACAACCCACTAGAATTTATGATGGGTTACTTAAATTGTTGCACATCACATCTACGGTTTGAACTTGTTTTTACCTATCAATGTTGACGTTTGATTGTTATGGTTACATATAAAATATGTCTTCAATGTTGACATTTCATTGTTATGGGAATATGTCGGTTCTCATATTCCATAGGCGCACATGTGAAAAACCGGGGGTTCACGTATCGACGTTTACAGACACTCTATGTACACAGCCAGGTTTGTCGAGATGTGAAATCGCGAGAAGGCTATGGGACCTAGCACTTTGGGATTTCGAGTATCTGCGTTTGGAAGCCTCCAACACAAAATAAAATGCAACAATCACCCGAATCGCGATATGGCGAGAAAGGATGTGGGACCCAACACTTCAGATTCAAAGTTTCTAAAAACTAAAGAACTTCACCCATATGTAAAACTCTGAAATGCGAAATAACAAACTCTTAATTAAAATGATTTTCCAAATCGATACACTACAACAAATAATCTTGGGATAAATGTAAAACCAGATTCCCAATCGGTAAGAAAAACAAGAAATTACTGTGTTTGTTTAAAAATGAATTTTTATCAAGAGATAAAATGAGTTTACAAACTCAATCAAAATATATATACCCAGAAAAAACCTCCAAACACAGAATAACCAATTCAATTCAAGAAATGCTTTCAAGCTATCTCGCAGATTACAGTTTCGACTCTGGTATTTAAACACAGAAAATTGCCCCTTCGATTTTTTAAAGGATTTTAATCAAGGCGGTGTTAAAATTCGGTTGCCTTGAATGGTTAAGGGGGCCACCAATTGGAGTAATTTAATCTTCGCATATTGAAGAGTCAAGACGGCCATCGATCCGCCGCTATCCAGGTGGTGAAATGATTAATCTCTGANTACAGACCCCAATGTTTCTTCTATGAATTTTAAACAGTTCATTTCCCAAAGGCTTTGTAAATATGTCTGCAAACTATTCTTCAGACCTGCAGAATTGAACAGAAATTTCTTTACCATTTACCAGTTCATGAATGAAATGATACCTCGTATCAATGTCCTTACTATGTTTGTGAAAGACATAATTCTTTGACAACGTAATGGAAGATTTATTGTCACAGACAATTTGAGTTGCATCGTTCTGGTCATGCAACAGTTCATTCAAGACCCTTCTCATCCATACAGCTTGACATGCAGCTGTAGTTGTTGCAACATACTCTACCTCAGTGGAAGATAGAGTCACAATGGGTTGTTTCTTTGATGCCCATGCCACTGCTCCAGATCCAAGACTGAACACATACCCAGATGTGCTTTTCCTGTCATCAATGAAATCTGCAAAATCACTATCAATATATCTGATCAGCTCAAAGTTTAAGCTTGATGTGTAACGGATACCAGAATTAGTTGTTCCAACAACATATCTCAGGATCCTCTTTCCAGCTTGCCAATGAGTACTCTTTGGAGTCTCCATGAATCTCGAAATCAAACTTACAACAAACATGATATCAGGTCTGGTTGTTGTTAAGTAAATAAGGCTTCCAACCAACCTCTTATACAGAGTTGAATCGACATCTGATCCCTCATCATACTTACTTAGTTTAATATCAGTTGTCATTGGTGTTGCAGTTGGTTTGCAATTCAGCATTCTAAACCTTTTCAACACTTTGTTTGCATAGTTAGTTTGACAAATGAAAATGCCATCATCAGATTGATCCACTTCAATTCCAAGAAAATATTTCATCAATCCTAAATCAGTCATCTCAAACTTTGTTTTCATGACATTTTTAAAATCATCTATAGATAGATCTCCAGTGAAAAGCAAGTCATCAACATACAAACAGACAATCAAAATTTTACCATTCTGGTTTACCTTTGTATACAGAGTTGGTTCACTTGGACTTCTTCTGAATCCAACACTAATCAAGTACTCATCAATTCTGCTATACCAAACTATGGATGCATGCTTCAATCCATATCAAGATATAAAGCCTTCCTTAACTTGTAAACTTTATCTATATGCTTATTAATCTCATAACCCGGAGGTTGTCTTACGTACACCTCTTCTTCCAAATATCCATTCAAGAATGCAGACTTGACATCCATCTGATGCATGATCCATCTATTCTGAGATGCAATAGCTAAGACCATCCTTATCGTGTCAATCCTTGCTACAGGAGCAAAGGTTTCATTGTAATTAATACCGGGTTGTTGACTAAACCCGTGAGCTACAAGTCTTGCCTTGTGGTTTTCAACTTGACCATATGCATTCAACTTAGTCTTATAAACCCACTTAACACCAATGCTTTTCTTACCTTCAGGTAAATCAACAAGATCCCAAGTGTTATTTCTTTCAATGGAATAAATCTCCTCATCCATTGCCTTTATCCAGACATCCTCTTTAGCAGCTTCATCAAAACTTACAGGATCACATGCCATTAATGCAAAACTTGAAATCTGATCTACTTCTTCATTCTGATCATACAATTCTCTTAAGCTTCTAGTCTTTTGTCCTTTAAATTTGTTTCTTAATGAAGCTAAAGTGAGATTTGATTCACTACTTACCTGTGAATATGATTGATGTCCACCATGTCTAGATGGCTCACCACGCTCATGACTTCTGGGCATTCTAAATTGAGATGGGTTGAAATCTGGTGCTTTCCTTGTTGGACTTTTTGCTGCAGGTGTATGTGCATGTGGAACCATCTCTCCATCTCCTTCAACCTACTCAGCTCCATCATCATCTTCACAGGGTAACACAGCTCCCTCTGAAATTGATTTGTCAATAATTCCATCATAGGCTTCAGCTTCTTTAAATTGAACATCTCTACTGATTACATATTTCTTGGTGATGGGATTGTAGATTTTATATGCCCTAGAATCCTCACTATATCCAACAAAGATACATCTCTCACTTGTGCCATCCAACTTCCTTCTCATTTCTGCAGGTACATGCGCAAATGCAACACATCCAAAAATTCTAAAATGAGAAACATTGCAAGGCTTACCATCCTAGGCTTCCTGTGGTACATGATCCCTCACGGTCTTAGTCGGACTTCTATTCAAGATAAAAACAGACCAAAGAACTCCATCTCCCCAATATTCATTTGAAAGATGTTTTTCTTTCAACATGCTTCGAGCCCTGTCCATGATGGTCTGATTCTTCCTTTCAACCACTCCATTTTGCGGTGGAGTATATTGAGCAGTAAACTGCCTTTTAATTCCATGAAGATCACAAAATTCAATGAATTCATTCAACTTGTACTCACCTCCTCTGTCAGACCTCTGGATCTTAATGGTTCGACCATTCTCATTCTCGACCAAAGATTTAAACCTCTTGAAAACTTCAAAGGCTTAAGATTTATGTTTCAACAGATATAACCAAGTCTTCCTACTGAAATCATCTATAAAAGTCATAAAATAAACACAACCATTCAAAGAAGGCGTTTGCATAGGTCCACATAAATATGTGTTAACGATTTCTAATGGAACTTTTGCTCTGTAAGAAACACCCGAAACAAATTTTTCTCTATGATGTTTTCCAAGTATGCAGCTCTCACAAGAGATTGCAAGTTGTTGAATACAAGGTAACACCTTTACCATCTGTTTCTTCTGTAACAGATCTAAGCCACCAAAATGAAAATGACCATATCTCAAATGCCATAACCAAGATTCATCTAAACTTCCAGCCTTATAGGCATTTAAAGAACCACTTAAATCATTTCTCATAACCAGTAGACACATTCTATTCTTGGTCATCTCTACTCTTGCAATCAACTGTTTGCTGGGAAATTTATCATAGATAGTACTTACCTTGTTGTTGAAGAACACTCTGTACTTTTTCTCCAAAAACTGTCCAACACTAATAAGATTGCATTTTAAACCAGACACAAAGTAAACATCATCAATATTTCTTCTCTGATTGTTCTTAGTGTAAACTGGAACTATACCTTTACCATTGACTGTAACCTTACAGTCATTTCCCAGTTTGACTTCAGATTGAATACTAGTATCAATAGAAGAAAATAAGTTCTTATTACCAGTCCTGTGGTTACTGCAACCACTATTCAAAAACCAAATATCACTAGCACTTTCCTGAGTGACATTACAGGTCAAAAACATGGGATTTTGATAATCCTCAGACTCATTTGTGATATGTTCAGACTGCTTTCCAACATCTTCCTGTTTCTTCCAACATTTGTTTGCAAAATGCCCAAACTTTTTACAATAATAACATTGTACTTTGGATTTATCATACCTCTGATTTTCTTGCTGCTCCCTCTTAAATTAGGAGGATTCTGCTGGGACTTCAACTCAGACTCTGATTCAGCTCTGTTGTCCCTTTGACCAAAAAATCGACCTCCTCTTCCACGAGTATGAAACCTTCCTCTGCCTCTGCCTCTGGTAACATGCAGTTGAGATTTGAAATTATGCTCCATTGATCCTTCTTCATATCTAGATATCCTAGATTCATGAGCAACAAGAGAACCAGTTAACTCATCAATTTGCAGTAGACTTAAATCTTTAAATTCCTCTATGGGAACAACAACAAGCTCAAACTTCTTGGGCAAACTTCTCAACACTTTCTCAATAACTCTTTTATTCTCAACATCATCTCCATACTGCCTGAGCTGGTTCACAACACTCATTACTTGAGTCATGAAATCATCAACACTTTCATTATCCTTCATCTTCAGATTTTTGAAATCCCTTCTTAAATTCTGCAACTTGACTATCTTCACCTTGGATACACCTTGATAATTGGTTTCAAGAATGTCCCAAGCCATCTTCGAAGATGCAACACTAGCAATCTTCATAAAAATGGATTCATTTAATCCTTGTTGGATTAATCCAAGGGCTTTGTTGTCCTTCTTCCTGTTTTCCTTCAGCAAAACACGGTCAACATTAGAGAGAGCCAATTCTTCTGCAACATCAGTTGGCTCAGGATAACCATCAAAGACATAAGTCCATAAATCCTGAGAACGCAAAATCATCCTCATCCAAATATACCAGGAATCATATGACTTCTCGCTCAGAACAGGAACCGAAATCTGAGAAGAACTACTACCAGACACAACCATTTATATAAAATTTGAAAGGAATTAAATAAACCTTCACGTGGATAAAATTTGGCACCAACAAGAATAATCTGCAATGAACTAAGCAATAGTAGAATATACTACAAGCTCTGATACCAAATGTGAAAAACCAAGGGTTCGCGTATTGGCATTTACAAACGCTCGATGCACATAGCCAGGATTGTCGAGATGCGAAATCGCGAGAAGGTTGTGGGAACCAGCACTTCGGGATTTCGGGTATCAGTGTTTGGAAGCCCCCAACACAAAATAAAATGCAACAATCCCCCGAATCGCGATATGGCGAGAAAGGACGTGGGACCCAACACTTTCGATTCAGAGTTTCTAAAAACTAAAGAACTCCAAGCATATGTAAAACTCAGAAATGCGAAATAACAAACTCTTAATTAAAATGATTTTCCAAATCATATACGATCCAACAAATAAACTTGGGATAAATGTAGAACCGGATTCCCAATCGGTAAAAAAACAAGAAATTACTGTGTTTGTTTAAAAACGAATTTTTATCAAGAGATAAAATGAGTTTACAAACTCAATCAAAATATATATACCCAGAACAAACCTCCAAACACAGAATAACCAATTCAATTCAAGAAATGCTTTCAAGCTATCTCACAGATTACAATTTCAACTCTGGTATTTAAACACAGAAAATTGCCCCTTCGATTTTTTAAAGGATTTTAATCAAGGCAGTGTTAAAATTCGATTGCCTTGAATGGTTAAGGTGGCCACCACCGTTTAGAGTAATTTAATCTTCACATCTTGAAGAGTCAAGACGGCCACCGATCCACCGCTATTCAGGTGGTCAAATGATTAATCTCTAACTCATAGATCCCTAAGTCCTTATGCAAAATGCATCTATTTTAAATCTGGCTGCCAAAATATGATACGATGGATCAATCGCTTTCATAATGCAATAGGATTATTTGCTCTGTTAGACTATTGTTGAATTTTATTTGGTGAGCACATTTTTCGTCTATATTATTTTCAAGAAATCTACCAAATGATTGCAAGAGCCAAGTTAGACGCATTCAATTTTTGCCGCTTTATTTTCTAATTTAGCTGTGTGTTTTCATTGTGTGGGTGACGGGGAAGACACTCTAATCAGTCAGGATCGCCTAATAGTGTTTAAGATGGAAACATTGCTAGCTGCTACAAAAAATTTTCATGATGATAACATATGCTCGGAGAGGGAAGATTTGGCTCTGTATATAAGGTAACATATGCTAATAAAGCTTTTACTAGTTTATAGAATCTTGAATTATAGTAGTTCACTGCCTTTGGCAAAATCTTCATACGGATATTTTGTACTCTAAATCTCCCAGGGATTTACTGAAGATGGAAAAGAGATAGCTGTGAAGAAGTTGTCCATAAGAAAATAAAGAATTTCAACTTGTGACCAAAATTCAACATCGAAATCTTGTTAAACTACTTGGTTGTTGCGCAGAGGGATCAGAAAGTTTGGTTGTTTATAAGCACTTACCGAATAAGAATCTATAAAATGCTAATCTGTGAGTCCCTTCCATTACACAATATATGTCGATAAAAAGCATTAATGTTTCAGCGTATTTAGTTCGGTATGCTAATCTGTGAGTGCCTTCCATTACACAATATATGTCGATAAAAAGCATTAATGTTCCAACGTATTTAGTTCGGTCGTAATAGTTATTTGGTGTCCTGCATGCACGTATGCAGATCCAAACAAACGCAACTAACTGGATTGGTAGAAGCGCTACAACATAATATTGGGGGTGGTTCGTGGGCTTCTCTCTGCACCAGGATTCTCAACTGCGGATTATTCATTGCGATATTGGGATATTAAACTAAGCAATATTTTATTGGATGAGAAATTGAATCCTAAGATAGCAGATTTAGGCTTAGCCAGAATTTTTTTTTTTCAGAAGATAAGAGTCCAGAAGATAAGAGTCACGTGAGCACAAGAATTGTTGGAACTTAGTTGTGTTAGACGAATAAGTTGAGCAAGTCGCTCCTTTGATTGAGCAAATCACTCCTTTGATTAGTTTAGTTAACTGTCAATTGTTTGGTTTCTTGTTTTCATCGCTGAGTGAACTGTTAGACTGTTAGACGCTTCGTTGTTTATGAAGCATTTCCTTGCATGTAATTCCTTTTATATATCAATTCAAATAATGAGATCCGTGTGGTGTTTTATGCATTATGTTCTCCGGTTCTGTTAAAATCGTTTTCTGTTTTCTCTGTTCTATCAATCCGTTTTTCTGTTGCCGCAGATTTGTTTTTTCATGGTATCAGAGCAAGTTGCAGATCCAGCCTCTGTCCAGCTTGCCAAATTGCAAAACGTTTTTCAGCAAGCTCTGTAAGAATTGCAAATCTGTTTTTTTCTGTGCAATTTTTTTTAGCCGCCGGTATATAATTTTTTGAGCAGAAAATGGCCAGCATGAGCAACCAGGCTCTCATGCAAGTAGCTGTTTTGAACGGGTCGAATCATAGCACTTGGGTATACAAGATGAAAGTTTTTCTGAGCTATCATGAATGCTTAGAGATTGTCGAAGATGGAGTTACCTTGCTGAAAGCTGAAGATCGAGATGCATTGGATCAGGATGCGAGACGCACTTACACAGAAGTGGTCAAGAAA
>SNQJ01S0030074.1:59539-103643 GCA_010110895.2 Picea sitchensis
GAGTGTTAAATATAATGTAACCTCAACAGTCTGACTGTACACTGCCAGCTGTACTGGACAACTGTACTGGACAACTGTACTTTCTATTTTTGTCTTTCTTGAGCCTATTTAGCTCAGCCATCTCCCATTGCATTGTACTTCTTAACTTCTTCAGTACTTCATACATTTCAATATATTGTTCTATTCTTTCTCTCTGCATTTCTCTTTACTTCACAATTTATCACTTATTATATATTTGGAAAGTATTTTGGAGATTTTGTGCAATTGCGCTTTTCAATTCTCCAAATATTTTTCATGAAGAAGTGCTCTAATCACCTTAAGAGATAATGGCAATCCATGGCAAGCGTCCAAAAAAATTTCAACCAGTTTTTCAAATCCTATAACATGATACGGCCATCCAAAGGCATGCGAGCAGAAGAGCTCCTAGGAGTGTTGTCAATTAAGGGCTGCTAGCTTTAAAATAGAGGACTCTATGATTCCGGAGCTTGTAAGAACATCCTTATTGCGAGATGTAATCAAAATTAAACTATTGGAATTAAGAACATTCTTTACTGGTAAAAATAACGCATCAAGCTATTGAAGATGATCCATGTCATTTAAAATTATGAGAGCCTGAGAAGGTGACAGATACCTTCTGAGCTTCTCTATACCATCATCAATACTTTGCAAGGAATTTAAAGATCTTGTAGCTGCGTTTTCTCTAACATCAGATAAAAAGCAGGATCTATCGTAATTTGATCTCTGTTTGTTGAAGAATTCTTTTGCAAAAGTTGTCTTCCCGATTCCACCAAGGCCTACAATTCTGAAAACTCTAGCTTGCCCGCTTTCCTATTGCTATAGAACTATCCCCGTTTTGCTATTGCAATAACCTGTTGGATATTTCGCTACATTAAGGGGTGTTTTCTCAACCTTCTTCAACACACGTTGCACAACGTTATCTACCAGCTGCCCCTTGTCACCGAATATTAAAAAATTTAACGAGTAAGTAATGGCTACATAAGCTATGCATATCAATTCAACATATTTGAATTTAATACAAACATCGAGAGTTGAGATCTTACCCATTGTGGAAAACAGAGGTTTATCAGAGTTCGGGTATCGGCGTTTGTACACCCGACACAAAAAGAAAACAAAATAACTATTCCCGAATCGTAAAATGTGAACAAGCTGTGGGCCCAACACTTCGGGTTTTGGCGTTTGGAAGGTGAGTGGGTCTATCACATAAGCCGGCGAGCACACCTCCAAATACAGGATAACAAATTTGATTCAAAAATGCTTTCAAGATCCCATAGATTGCAATCCGTTTCAGTTATTTATACACTAACATAGATTTCATAATTAATAAGATAGAATAAAAAATTTCCCCTTTGATCTTAGAAAAAACTTAATCAAGGCGGTGATGGTATCTTGTGGCCTTCAAAGGTTAAGATACACTAACATAGATTCCCTAATTAATAAGATAGAACCAAAAATTGCCCCTTTGATCTTAGAAAAAATTTAATCAAGGCGGTGATGGTATCTTGTGGCCTTCAAAGGTTAAGGCAGCCACCGATTAAGCAATTTACGACAAACCGGTAAAACAATGCTTAATCCTCGAGTCTTGAAGGGTCAAGACGACCATCGATGCGCCGTTATTCATGGCGGTGAAATGATTACAATCTGACATACTCCCTCTTAATCATTTCAAAAACAAAACAAACAGTAACCTGCAATACAAGATTGTTGTTAACAATGCATTACAGGTTACAGACCCCAATATTAAATCTATGAATTTTAAACAATTCATTTCCCAAAGGATTTGTAAATATGTCTGCAAATTGTTCTTCAGACCTACAGAACTGAACATAAATTTCTTTACCATTTACAAGCTCTTGAATGAAATGATACCTCATATAAATGTTCTTACTCTGCTTATGAAAAACATGATTCTTTGACAGTGCAATGACAGATTTATTATCATAGACAATCTGAGTTGCACCATTCTACTCATGCAATAATTCATTCTAGATTATTCTCATCCATACAACTTGACATGCAGTTGTTGTTTTTGCAACATACTCTACCTCAATAGAAGATAAAGTCACTATGGGTTGTTTCTTTGATGCTCATACCACTGCTCCATATCCAAGACTAAATAGATAACCAGATGTACTCTTTCTATCATCAATGGAACCTGCAAAATCACTATCAGTATATCTGATCAGCTCAAAGTTCAAGTTTGATGTGTATCAGATACCAAAATCACTTGTTCCAGCAATGTATCTCAGGATCCTCTTTTCTGCTTGCCAATGAGTACTCTTCGGAGTCTCCATGAATATGGAAATTAAACTTACAACAAACATAATATCATGTCTTGTTGTTGTTAAATACATAAGGCTTCCAACCAACTTATTATACAAAGTTGGATCAACATATGATCCCTCATCATATTTTCTAAGTTTGTTACCAGTTGCCATTGGTGTTGCAACTAGTTTACAATTTAGCATTCTAAACCTTTTCATTACTTTATTTGCATATTTAGTTTGACAAATGAAAATGCCATCATCAGATTGATCCACTTCAATTCCAAGGAAATATTTCATCAATCCTAAATTAGTCATCTCAAACTCTGTTTTCATGGCATTTTTAAAATCATCTATAGATAGATCTCCAATAAAAATCAAGTCATCAACATACAAACAAACAATCAAAATTTTACCTTCCTGGTTTACCTTTGTATACAGATTTGGTTCACTTGGAATTCTGTTGAATCCAACACTAATCAGGTACTCATCAATACTGCTATACCAAACTCTGGATGCCTGCTTCAATCCATATAAATCTTTCATTAACTTATAAACTTTATCTCTGTTCTTACAAATCTCATAACCCTGAGGTTGTCTTACATAAACCTCTTCTTCCAAACATCCATTCAAGAATGCAGACTTAACATCCATATGATGCATGATCCATATATTCTGAGCTACAATAGCTAAGACCATCCTCACTATGTCAATTCTTGCTATAGGAGAAAAGGTTTCATTGTAATCAATACTGGGTTGTTGACTAAACCCCTGAGCTACAAGTCTTGCCTTGTACTTTTCAACTTCACCTTTTGCATTCAGCGTAGTCTTATAAACCCACTTAACACCAATACTATTCTTACCTTCAGGTAAATCGACAAGATCCCAAGTGTTATTTCTTTCAATGGAATCAATCTCCTCATCCATTGCTCTTATCTAGACATCCTCTTTAGCAGCTTCATCAAAACATATAGGATCACATGCCATTAATGCAAAATTTGAAACCTGATCTACTTCTTCATTCTGATCATATAATTCTATTAAGCTTCTAGTCTTCTTACCCTTAAATCTGTTTTTCAATGAAGCTAAAGTAGGATTCGATTCACTACTTACCTATGAATTTGTTTGATGTACACCATGTCCATATGGTTCACCCATGTCCAGATGGCTCACCATGCTCATGAGTTTTGGGCATTCTAAATTGAGATGGGATGATATCTGGTGCTTCCCTTGTAGGACTTCTCCCTGTAGGCGTATGTGCATGTGGAACCAACTATCCACCTCCTTCAGCCTACTCAGCTCCATCATCATCTTCACGGGGTAACACAGCTCTCTCTGAAACAGATTTATCAATACTTCCACCCCATGCTTCCTCTTCTTTAAATTGAACATCTCTGCTGATTACATACTTCTTGGTGATGGGATTGTAGAGTCCATATGCCCTAGACTCTTCACTGTATCCAACAAAGATACATATCTCTCTTTTGTCATCCAACTTCCTCCTCATTTCTTTAGGTACATGTGCATATGATACACATCCAAAAATTCTGAAATAAGAAACATTACAAGGCTTACCATCCTAGGCTTCTTGAGGTACGCGATTCCTCATGGTCTTGGTCAGACTTCTATTCAAAATATAGATAGACAAAACAACCGCATCTCCCCAATATTCATTTGAAATATGTTTCTCTTTCAACATGCTTCGAGCCATATTCATGATGGTCTAATTCTTCCTTTCAGCCACTCCATTCTGATGTGGAGTATATCGAGCAGTAAACTGTCTTTTAATTCCATGAAAAACACAAAATTCAATGAATTCGTTCAGTTTATACTCACTTCCTCTGTCATACCTCAGGATCTTAATGGCTCGACCACTCTCATTCTCAACCATAGACTTAAACCTCTTGAAAACTTCAAAGGCTTCAGATTTCTGCTTCAGCAAATACAACCAAGTCTTCCTACTGAAATCATCAATAAAAGTCATAAAATAAACACTACCATTCAAAGAAGGTGTTTGCATAGGTCCATACAAATCCATGTGGACAATTTCCAATGGAGCTTTTTCTCTGTAGGAAACACATGAAACAAATTTCTCTTTGTGATGCTTCCCAAGTATGCAACTCTCACAAGATCTTGCAGGTTGTTGAATATAGGGCAACCCCTTTACCATCTGCTTCTTCTGTAATAGATATAAGCCACCAAAATGTAAATGACCATATCTCAAATGCCATAACCAAGATTCATCTAAACTTCCATCTTTATAATCATTCAAAGAACCACTCAAATCATTTCTCATAACAAGTGGAAACATTCTATTCTTGGTCATCTCTACTCTTGCAATCAACTGTTTGCTGGGTAATTTATCATAGATTATACATACCTTTTTCTTGAAGAACACTCTGTACTTTTTCTCCATTAGTTTTCCAACACTAATAAGATTGCATTTTAAACCAGGCACGAAATAAACATCGTCAATATTTCTTCTTTGATTATTCTTAGTGTAAACTAGAACTACACCTTTACCATTAATTGTAACCTTACAGTCATTTCCCAGTTTTACTTCAGACTGAATACTAGTATCAATAGAATAAAATAAATCCTTATTACCAGTCATGTGGTTACTGCAACCACTATCCAAAAACCAAATATCATTAGCACTTTCCTGAGTGACATTACAAGTCAAGAACATAGGATTTTGATCATCCTCAGACTCATTTGTGATATGTGCATACTGCTTTCCATCATCTGCCTGCTTCTTCCAACATTTGTTAGCAAAATGCCCAAACTTCTTACAATAATAACATTGTACTTTAGATTTATCATACCTCTGATTTTCTTGCTGCCAAGGTTTGCTGCTGCTCCCTCTTAAATTAGGAGGATTCTGCTGGGACTTCTCCTCGGACTCTAATTCATTTTTGTTGTCCCTTCGACCAAAAAATGCGCCTACTCTTCCACCATTATAAAAACTTCCTCTTCCTCTGCCTCTTGTAACATGCAGTTGAGATTTGAAAGCATGATCCATTGATCCTTCTTCATATCTATATATCCTAGATTCATGAGCAACAAGAGAACCAGTTAATTCATCAATTCACATTTGACTTAAATATTTAAATTCCTCTATGGGTACAACTACAGGTTCAAATTTCTTGGGTAAACTTCTCAGCACTTTCTCAATAACTCTCTTATTCTCAACATCATCTCCATACTATCTAAGCTGGTTCACAATACCCATCACTTGAGTCATGAAAGTATCAACACTTTCATTATCCGTCATCTTCAGATTTTCGAAGTCCCTTCTTAATTTCCGCAACTTGACTGTCTTCACCTTGGACACACCTTGATAACAGGTTTCAAGGATGTCCAAGCCATCTTCGAAGATGCAGCACTAGAAATGTTCGTAAAAATGGATTCATTTAATCCTTGTTGGATTAATCCAAGAGCCTTGTTATCCTTTTTCTTGTTTTCCTTCAGCAAAACACGATCATCATTAGAGAGACCCAGTTCTGTTGCTGCATTGGTTGGCTCAACATAACCATGAATAACATAAGTCCATAAATCCTGAGAACGCAAAATCGTCCTCATTCGAAAATACCAAGAGTCATATGACTTCTCTCTTAGGACAGGAACCTGAACCTGAGAAAAACTACTACCAGATACAACCATTTATATAAAATTAAAAATGAATCAAATTAAAATTCGTGCAGGAAAACTAGAGGGTAAAATTGGGCACCAACAAGAACGATCTTCACTGAACTAGGCAATAGCAGGATAGACTGTAGGCTCTGATTCCAAATGTGGAAAATGGAGTTTTATCGGAGTTCCGGTATCGGCGTTTACAAACACCCGACACAAAAAGAAAAAAAAATAACTATTCCCGAATCATGAAATGTGAAAAAGTTGTGGGCCCAACACTTCCAGTTTCGACATTTGGAAGTTGAGCTGGTCTATCACATAAGCTAGCAGATGACCTGAAAAAAGAAACCCGGAACAGAGTTTACGAACTCAATAAAAACAAAGTATAAACAGAGAGCACACCTCCAAATACAGAATAACAAATTCGATTCAAAAATTCTTTCAAGATCCCATAGATTACAATTCATTTAAGGTATTTATACACTAACATAGATTCCCTAGTTAATAAGATAGAACCAAAAATTTCTCCTTCGATCTTAGAAAAAATTTAATCAAGGCGGTGATGGTATCTCATGGCCTTCAAAGGTTAAGGCGGCCACCAATTGAGAAATTTACGGAAAACCAGTAAAACGGTGCTTAATCCTCGAGTCTTGTAGGGTCAAGATGACCACCAATGTGTTGTTATTCATGGCGGTGAAATGATTACAATCTTACACCCATTAAAAGCATTCAGGTCGAAGTCCCTCCATTCTCTCATAGTGTTGGAATCATATCGTAGCTTCTCTTGATTTTTTTCAGAGTCAAATGTTTTCTTGTCTTCGAGGATGCACAGGGCTTGAACATACACTCCAGTTTCACGCATCCACCTAAGGTTTGAAGTCTTAACATGGTAGAAGACGGGAATTATGGCTCTCCTAGACACCAAGTAGATTTTGCATAGTTTTTAGAGAAAATAGCGATATGGACTGAAGCAGTTAGAATAGAGACATCTATTTGAGAATGTAAGTTGTCACCTTCATGTAACTCATCCTTGTCCAGAAACACTCTCAATCTGTGTACAAGAAGTCGATGGTACAAATGGATAGCTAAGCTTTTCTTAACGTTAATGCAACAATGATTTATAAATACATCGTAGAGGAAGCTAATGTATCATGGAATGACATTCGAGAGAAATAAAACGACAGAAGATGGAGAGATAATAAGAAGATGAAGATTGTGATTCTAGAGGAGTATTTGATATTTATGCACCCATCGGTGCAAAAAGTGTGTTTGCAATTCCATCCAAAAAAAATCATGTCTGCAATTCCATTTATAGGCAATTAAATCTGGCACAAAAAAATGCCCAAATGTTCCAAACTACAAAAACAAACACCACATGTGAAGGACTCAAGGACTCTCAAGATCATTAGAGAGGCATCTTCTATTTCAACAAGGCATTCCATCAAATGCTTCGCACATAAATTATTCACAAATTCAACTTCCCAACAAGACTCTATACAATCACCAGCACCACACAATTCATTTTACATAAATAGACCAAAAAAAATGACATAGATGGAACAATGAAACTATTAATACAAAAAATACTAATGAACAATGTCGAATAAAATATTAAAAAAAAAAAAAACACTTGGAGAGACTTAGAGAGACTTCACTTATAAACCAAAACCAACCTTCTGTGGAATTGTCGACACGTGTTCTAGAACATCAACCCCATACACATGCTTCCCAATTTTTTTGAAAATGTATTGATGCCTTGTCTAACATACATACATGCACTACATATATGGAAGCATATCGTGGCATTCCTACTTGCCCGTCTCCAAATGGAAACATGTGTACTCATTGTCATAGAGAAAATAATGGTCATCATTTCTCCAAATGGAATAATATGGACTTCAATGACCAACCAAAATTCCTATCAATACTTACACGGGTTGAGGAAATGTTAATTGCTCTAGTTAGCCCCATCTTACAAGTTACGCATGCTCAAGGTGGAAAATACAAATATAGTGGTCACACTATTAGTTTCCCACAACAAATTGTCCACATAGCAACTTTTCTGCCACATTGCCTTTCACATCTTGATATCTTGGTTATCAAGAGACATGGAGGAAAGGGGAAATGCTATGATTTTTATGTGACAAAATCTCATGTCATCAATGCATTTCTCTACAAGATGCAAAATGAAAAATATTACAATGACGTCCAAATTGACCAAAACTCGCTTACATCACTTACCATTATGCACACCAATGTCTCCTCTCACTTCCATTTTGTCTCTATAGAAACTTTCATTTCTCCCACTAAAGAGCCAAATATTGCAGATTTAGAACACCATGATGCTTGCCAAGATGAGCAACAAATGGATTCCTTTGCCTCTAGATTGCCTAATACACAATGAGAGATGGAAAAAATAAGAGCATTTGTTAATAATACATATGACTTTTCACAAAATACAATTGAATGGTTGATACTTGGCCTATCATCAATCAATGAATACAACACAGAGGGTCTATTCGACGTGGCATTTCCTGCTCTTTTCCCACTGGAGATTCCCTACCTTGTCAACCATGCATGAGAAACATACCACTTGATAGCTATGAAATACACTTGATGAGATACCATGACAATAGGTTTGGTAGTCATCCCCGTTTCAGATACTACCTCTGCAATTTGATTATGTGCCATCGAAGTCAATCAAAAACTACCTTCTTTGTCAAACGAAGCCAAGATCATAACACACCCACCACAATTCAAGAATTATGTGTGCATCTCAAAGAACTATCGACAGACAAACTCCTAGAACAAGTCATGCACTTTGAAGCACATCTACGTGGGACTAGAGAATTATGGGCCGTGCAAAGGATTGAGCTAACAAAAATGATAACACAACTTCAATTCCTAACCTTATTTTTTACTCTCCATGCAGTAGACACAAAATGGCCAGACTTGCACGCAGTTATGAAAAAGGGTAGACCTCTTGACTCAATGCTTCACCAACATTGGCGCAAAAACAATGTCATTGATCGCCCCCACATTGTAGCTACCTATATGCACAAAAGGTTTTCAATATTCCATGAGGAGATACTACAAATAAAATTGCACGCAATTAACTATTGATACAGGTACACAATCTATAATACTTGAAATTACCTCTACCGAACCTATACATTTATATGATCTGTACTAATAATTTCATATCCCTTTTTTAGGTATGAATGGAAACACCATGGCTCTGTACATATACATGGATTTCTATGGCTTGTTGGTGCTCCAAACATGGAAACATTAAATTGGGAAGATCCAAATCAAATCTATGATGAAAAGAGTTTCTTTGATAACTATGTTACAGCTTGGAATCCTAGAGAAAACCATGACACACACATGGCTATGCATCAATCCATTGAAGATGACCCTTGCTTACTAGATACAAAGGAGGTATTTGCATCCAACCCACTTGAGGACTATGAACAACTCTTAAATCAAGTTCAAGGACATACAAAGTGCAATGAGAAAACATGTCTCCATAGAAAAGGGGCTACCCTTGAATGCAAGTATAAATTCCCTTGGAAGGTACAAATGGAGTCATTATTGTACATTGATGAAATGTGTCAAAATACATATCGCCCGACACGCAATGATGAGCGCCTAAACACCCATAATCCTAACATTCTCCAAACATGGAGAGAAAATGTAGATTTCCAACCAGTCCTCTCTCGCTATGCAGTTCTAAAATACATTTCCAAATATGCTTCCAAAGTAGAGGGGAGATTAGAGACCTACCACCATATGTTGACTAGAATTGCATCTACATCACATCTAGATGAACCTAACTCAACTTCTTATCGACATTTTCACTCAAAAGAAATTGTAGATCGGGACATAAGTGCCCAAGAAAATTTCCATATGCTCCAAAATTTACCCCTTGTCACATGTAGCCACACCTTCACCAAACTCAATGTTGGTCATCAAATATTTCTTTGAATCTCCTATGATTTTCCTATCTGCTTATTTGGATCCAATTCCCTTGATGCATATCTAATATGTCATGTTTTTCTTGACCCTGTATGTTTGCTTGATCTCGAAAAACACTGGACATATAACCAAGCATGAAAAAATGAAAAGTGGAAAAAAAGACACATCCCTGCAATTGTCCATGTATGGACACTTTTTACTACAATACCAAACAAATATTCCAATACCTTTGTTGAGTTCTGCTGGAGTGAGCTACTTTTATACAAAATCTCCCGTTCCTTCTCTAAAGATATAGGCCTTTCAAAGGAAGACATTGTGGCTAATTGGGAGATCATAAGAGATGACTACCATGTCCGGCATGTTGATCGCATACCTGTTCCCACTCCTATTGAACAAACATATGAAGATGAGGATAGACATAATAACATACAACCAAACATGGAGATGAATGAATGGTAGTCTTTATCAAGATTGGCCCCTATAGAAAATATCAACTTCACTTCTCTTGATATGTTGGGACTTCGAGAGATTGATACTTCCCACCCATGGGATTAGCTCGAAGTATCACAAGATACATAAGACACTGCACCAAAATTCATCAGCTATAATCGAAGGAATACAAAAATACTACAAGAACTCAATCCGCTATTTCCTTCCAGAAATACATTCTCTACACATCAACACCATGCATTCGACATAATCTTGAAACACTTAAAAGCAAGAGAACCAAAATAACCATTGAAGATGATCATCCAAGGAACTGTAGGAATAGAAAAATTCTACCTTATACACTACATCAAAGGAGAACTATATTCTCAAGCACCATCCAACCATAGCCCACTATTTCTTCTTGCCCCTACTAGAGTTGCAACATTTGACATACATGTGACCACTATACATGCAAGACTTAGGATTCCTATCAAAGACATGAGGCATTTACATGGTCAGTCCCTTGCAGTGTTCCAAGAAGAGATGAAACATATTCACTACATTCTAATTGATGAGATGAGTTTCATAGGATCTAGACTTTTTGTACAAACTGAAATTCACTAGCGTGTGGCATTTCCAGAAAAAAACCACCTCTCATTCGGTTACTGCTAAATAATTCTTGTGGGCAACTTGGGTCAACTTCCACCAGTGATGGAAAAACGTCTTTATGCAGGAGAAACTCCAACGAGGAGCTTATGGACAACCGTTACCACTGTAATCAAGTTGGAAACAATATTATGACAACAAGGCATCTCTGTCACCCAGTCCCGCTTCCGCCTGTTGTTAGAAAACATTCACAATGCTAGACCAACAATTGATGATTGGAACCTCCTTCAATCTAGGACTGACAGATTCTTATCCATTGGAGAGAGTCAAATGTTTGATTCTTCAATCCACCTATTTGCAACAAATATTCTTGTGGAAAACCATAACAAGTTCATGCTTCAATCCTTGAATAAGCCAATTGCACACAGTGCTGTAGAATTAGTTGGTGCTTCAAATGCACACCATCATGATGATGACCAATTGGAAAAACATGTCATGTTATGTATAGGCCAACGAGTTATGTTATCCTACAAATTATGGGTCCGAGAATGAGTAGTGAATGGTGCTCTTAGAGTAGTCAAGAAAATTGTATATGCATCAGGAACTAACCCTCCAAATTTGCCAACATATGTGGTTGTGGCATTTGATAAAAACATTGGCCCTCCATGGGACCAAACCCAACAAAAAGATGTACCAATTCCACCCATATCAAGGAGTAACAAGAAACAAATCCCTCTTAAGATGGCCTGAGAAGGCATGACCTTAACAAGGTCTACCATTGACATTGGAAACATTGAACAACAAGGTTTGACCTTTACGACAATGTCATGCACTACTACTATAGAAAAAATGCGAATAACACCAGCATTCTCCTTTGAACGCTATGAAAAAATGAAGGATATTGCTTATGTTTCACTACGAAAAAAAGAAGAGGCACACTTATGTTCTTTGGCGCTTACCTTCTAGATTCTTCTACGTTGTAATCGTACTTCTATACATGAATTGTTAGACATGATCCATACTTCTATACATGAAATGAAATTGTTTCAAATATTTACTACCAAATACATGTCAATCATACTTTGACCTAAACACTTTGCAACAAATCACTTTTCTACTCATGATTAATATACCATTACAATGCTACTCGTGAAATAATATACTTATAAAAAAAAATTAAAAAGATATTCTATATTGTTCTTTTCGGCATTGTCTTTCCCTTGCTTCAGGGGTATGCTAGTTAATAATAAATGCATGCATGAATGAATAAAGACGAATTCCCGATTCTTGAGCGACATTTATTTATTTCTTTAATATATGCACTTTTTTTTCATTCCAACTACCTCCCCTTGTGGACACTGATTAAATGATCTACTTGAAATACATCTATAATTTGTAATTTATGTTTTTATTTGGTGTAATGTATTTTCTTTTGTTTTTGTGTGATTTATTGTGCTAAGAATTGTGCATTTTTACTGTTTGTTTGATAAACAACACTTCCTTCTTTCTACATATATATATGAAAACTATGTACCACCCAATTTATTACATGTATTATAGTCAACAATACTAATAATATGTTATGAAAACTATGTACCACCCAATTTATTACATGTATTATAGTCAACAATACTAATAATATGTGATAGATTGAAATTGAGAGAAAAAGAGATGACCGAAAGGAATAGAATATATTTTATTTATTTTTAAATAAAAATTAAATATTTAAATATTTAAAATTAGATTAAAAAATAAATATAAAAAACATAATTAAATAATATTGAAAATAACTAATATTTATATATTAAATAATTATAAAATAAGTCTTCAAGAATGAACCCATTCTCCTCCAAGACGGTAACTCCTCAGAAACACCCTCCTCTTATTGTAACTGACCTCGTTTTGTGCCTCATGTTTCCCTAATTCATGACACATATCATATTCTTGAAATGCCTTGTGATTTTCTACCTTTGCAGATTTTTTACAAAACACTTTGGCCTTGGACTCCATGGATTCCTAAAATTTAATGTTCTACCTTGAAACATTTGTGGAAGTTGTTTTAAGTTGTAATTGACAACAACCTAATTGAATGCCATGTTTGGTCTCTATTGCTTTATTATATGAGATATACATGGAATCTAAGATTGCGATATGAGAGAACATGACCATCCACAAAGAACCTTACCACGATGGTTGATGACTACATGGTAATGTATTATGGATTACTTTGTATTTAATTTTGTCAAATATTTTATTTAAACAAATCTCGACTTGTTCCACTAAGCATCGCTTACTTAATTTGTTCAACAAGAGGATTAACTACTTTGCCATTAATTCCCTTATTTTAATATTTGAATGCAACAATAATAATTATTTTACCGAGACAAAAACCAAGGATTTATCAAACAATCCATTTCGGGGGGAGCTCAAAGGACATATAAAAGAACTTAAACCTTCAAATAGGATTTATAGATTAAAAACAAGGATTTATCCAATAATCTATTTTGTGGGGGAGCTCAAAGGAGATATAAAAGAACTTAAACCTTCCAATAGGATTTATAGATTAAAAATTTTACTTATAGGATGAATATGTGTATGATTTCATGGATTTGATGAAACATGGATGATTGGTATTGCCTTGCGACGGAAGCAATGATTTGGGGTTAGAAATTGCATATTTAACTCCTAATCCAATTTTGGGCTTTAAAATTAGTATGATGCCTTGAACTATGATATAAGCATGGATAGAGATGATATTAGGATAAAAGAAATAATTTCAAGGATTATAACAAATATGGATGATTCATAGAGATTACAAATAGTGTACATGTTCATATCCATATTTTACCACATCAAGATAAAAAAATAAAAAGATTAAAAGAGTATTTGAAATGTGGATGATTCTTAAAGCTTACAAATAGTGTATATGTCCACATCCATGATATGATTCTTACAAATGAAATATAATCCTAGAATCATTTATCAATGGGATTAATGTGATATGATTCCAAGGATTAGCTGTAATAGATATGGTTCTTATAAGTAATGTATTTTGATTAAAATTCACAATCTATGTTTTTTAGGATTAAAATTTATGTACAATGGATCCTGTAGATAAAATAGTGACCTTAATATAGGAATGCGAACTACATATAAAGGATTCAATGTAATAATAATGGTTTATGTTTTCCTGGTTTGACTTAAATCTCTGAGACTTCTTCGTAATCCATGTTATATTTAGATTTTAAATAGAGATTTACGTGATTTGTTTGGGGATGTACAAAGATTACTTATATCTACATGGATTAGCTAAGGATTTATCGAGTCTAATTAAATATCCAGTCGAAGTAATTTTATTTTTCCATGGAAAATCTCATAGAAAAACACAAGGGATGATTCTCCACCATGAATGAGATCCCTGGTAAATTTGTTGGTGCGACTAGTGCACCTTGTTAGCGTTGGAAGTCACGCCTAGATTGCTTTGCAGGAGCAGAGCCCAACGCCCATCAGTTTTTATGTCATGGTTTAATAGAGGGGTGATCAAATGGGGAGAGACTCGAACAGGTATTGCTTCACATTAGGAACTATGTCTGATAAGCAAGGAACAAAGGAGGTCTTGACCCAACTTCAGTCAGTGAGTTTATTTAAAAATAAGCAGGTGGAAGACTTAGGAGGAGAATGAACAAACTACCTTAGACAACGGGCCTTTTTGAGAAAATCGGTACACAGGACCTCTGTGAGGAAACGTCTTGCCAGACCCTCCATTCCCTCATTTAATGAATGAAAGGAGGCTTCAACTACTCTTTCTTATGTTTATTTACTTCAAGTGAAAACCGGGAGCAAAATTGCTTCTGACGGCATATGGAAATCGTGACGATGCTTTCGTTGACTGGGCATGAAGCCTTTAGGCCCCCTTCTTCTTATCTCTTTTAATTTCTCGAGTGACCGTGGACTGTGACCCTGCTTTTATTCCCATAGAGGCTTTCGGCGTTCGCAAATAAGGAGGACTGTTCTTTGTGCCTTGAAGTCGCGAGAGGCGAAATGCCGAGACGACTTAATCATGCGCCAGGTGTCCTTCTAGATCCGACGATTCTGAACTCTTCCCATGCTGCTGTGGACCCGGGCCCTGAATGCTCTTGGCAGCTCGCGCATTGCGAAGTAACGGAGTTGTTCTTTGTGCCTTGAAGTCGCGAGAGGCGAAACGCCGAGACAGCTTAATCATGCGCCAGGTGTCTCTTGTAGATGGACAACTACCATCTATTCATGCACAAAACATGGGCGCTATCCATTGCACTAATCATCGGCGCAATTTCTCTAACGGTGATTTTTCGCCAACCGTTGATCTGGTCCTTCGGATGAATCCTGATCGTCAAAATCAGACTGCCCGCTCGCTTGACTTTAAGTCCGAAAAGGACTTCTTCTGTGTGTTGCGCTTGGGCGCTTCTCATGCAACCTGCAGATATGGGTGCTCTCGAGCCCAGGACAAGAAATGTTACTAACATTAGGCTCCATGAGGGATAGAGTCGTCCCCATGATGCTCTAAGGACTTATTTGTAGTTCCAGTGCCTTGTTGTTGGGCTATGGAGTCATTTACTAAGCCGAAACAATAAAAGTAAAACAAAGAACAGAAAGGACAATATTTACAAAACATAGGAGCCATGGATGGCTCAGACAAAATATTTTTTAAGAAAATGCCCATTCACTGGGCCGCCGAACATTTCTTCACCCTCCAAATCCTGCAACCAATATGTGTTATTTGTAAAAACCTCAAAGATTTTGAATGGCCCGATCCACAGGGATTCAAATTTGTCGTGTTTTCCTTTATCTTGCTTAGGAGCATCCCATTTCATTACCAGGTCTCCTGTCTGAAATCCTTCCTTTTTGGCCTTCTTATCGGAAACCTGTTTAATTCTTTGCTGATGGTCTTGAATTCTGTCCATTGCCTGCTCCCTGACCTGCTGGACTTCCACTAGATGATGAATCCTTCTGATCATGTCATTAGGCTCCTCCTGATGGTCTTGGAGGAACTTTGCTACAGAAATGGCTAAATGAGAGGGGAAAACAGCCTCCGCTCCATAGAATAACTGGAAAGGAGCGACGCCGATGGACCTCTTCGTGGTTACTCGATCGGCCCACAGAGAAAACTTTAGTCTTGAATGCCAGGCCTTCTTGTTTTCTTCGAACAATCTTTTGATGATCCTTATCAGACTCTTGTTGGAGGATTCTACTAAACAGTTGCCCTGTGGATAATATGGAGTGGAGTGAACCAATTTGATTTTGAACTACTCACAGAATTTGGCTAATGACTCAGATCCGAAAGCGGCATCATTATCGGTGACAATTTTACTTGGGCAATCGAACCTTGTGATGAGGCCTTCTAGGAACCCAATGATTACCATGTGGGAAGCACTCCTGGTAGGGATAGCTTCGATCCACTTGGTAAAGAAATCAGTAGTAGTTAGGATCCATTTGCGCTACCCACTGGAAGCGGGGTGAATTTCTCCAATAAAATCTAGGCCCCACTACTGGAAAGGTCCCGAAACAAGCACATGATTTAGCGGCAAGAGCCTGAGCTATTGCTTTCCTGCAAATTTTTGACATTGGATATAGGCTCTAACTCCTCTATGGACATCAGCGAACAAGGTGGGCCAATAGTACCCAGCTCTAAGAATTTTGTGTGTTGTGGCCTTCCAGGCATGGTTCCCTCCACACAAGCCGCTGTGAAATTCAGCCATTATCATTTCGGCCTCTTGTGAATTTATGAATTTTAAAATCACCCCCAGGGGGTCTTTCCAGTATAACACTTGGTCAATCAGGAAGTATCTGACTACCTTGAGCTTCAAAGCTCTTTCTTTGCTTCTTTGCAGGCCGTCTGGAGGCTGCAATTCTTATAGGAAATATATGACATCCCTGTACCAAGGACATCGAGCCAATGGGGGCTCCCTTTGAGGGTCTCCTTTGGACAGTCGACCCTGCTGAATTTCTGACCATTCGTTTGTGAAATTTACCCCCAGAGCTTGGCAATTGGCTTCAGCCAACAGCTTGGCTAAACCTTGACCTTTTATCAATTTGGTGGGCCTTATTTCCAGGTCGAATTCCAGAATCTTAGCTATCCATTTACTCTTCCTCCCATATATGTCAGGCTGAATAAGAATATCTTTAACAGTGGCTAAGGGGACATAAGCTATGATTTTTGATTGCAGGACATAGATTCTAAATGCCTTGAGGGCCTTCACCAAAGCGTAGGCCTTCTTTTCCATAGTGTCATATCTAACTTCGACATCCCTCAATGCTCGGCTGAAATAGGCAATACGCTGCTCTAGCCCATCCTCACTTTTCTGTAATAAAATAGCAGCCACCGTGTCAGGTGAGGCAAAGGAGAAAATAAGGAAATCCTTTGAGTAGTCGGGACTGGTAAGCACAGGAGCTTCAGTCAGGGATTTCTTTATTTGCTCAAAGGAATGTCGCGATTCAGGACTCCACCTTACATTATTTCCCTTTCTTAGCATGGTTGTTATAATATTTACCCCCTCAGCAAAATTAGGCACAAACCGCCTCAGAAAATTAATCTTACCAAGGAAAGATTAGACCTCCTTCTTAGACGTTGGGATTGATAGAGCTTGTATTGCCTCAACTCTTCTAGGGTCAATCCTAACTCCTTCCACTGATACTATGTGGCCTAGTAACTTCCCCTCCTGCATGGCAAACAAAGACTTCTTGGGATTTAATGAAATGCCAAAACTCCTGCATTTCAGAAAAACCTTCCTGAGATGACAACGGTGTTCTTTATCAGATTTTGAGAACACTATGATGTCATCAAGATAGATGACCACAAATTTATCCTTTTCCCCAACGAAAGCAATGTCCATGGCACGCTGAAATGTCGCCCCTGCATTCATTAAACCAAACGGCATCTTGGCGTACATGAATGTTCCCCATGGAGTGGTAAATTTCATATTTTCCCTATCCTCAAGCAGAACAGAGACTTGATTGTAGCCGGAGAAGCCATCAATCATGGACATCCTAGAAGCTCTTGTTACCCTCTGCAGTATATGTTCCATCTTTGGTAACGGGTAGTTATCCTTTCGTGATCTTCTGTTCAGGTTTCTGAAGTCCACACAGAGCCGGATCTCTCCGCTCTTTTTCCTTACCGGCACCAAGTTGGCCACCCACTCAGAATATCTCAGTGGTACAATGATTTGAGCGTGAAGCAGCTTCTTCACTTCCCTCTCCATGATAGGCAACAACATAGGATTGATCTGTCTCAGCTTCTGCCTAAATGGATTTACATCTTCTTTTAATGGGATTTTATGCTCGATGACAGAAATGTCATATGTTTTGAGGTCTTCGTATGTCCAGGCGAAAACATCAATGAATTCCCTCAAAATTCCAATGTATTCAGACCTCTGCTCCTTTGTCAGACTTCTTGACAATTTGACATACTTGGGCTCACTCTCGGTCCCAATGTTGCACTGAATAGTACCAGCATCCTCTTCCGAGACTTCCCTTTTTAATGACACATCATTTCTATCAAAAAGCCTTTCCAAAGGAACCAGTCCTCTGGGAATATGGTTGTTGGGCAACTGTACAAAGTCACGCTCTGCAATCTTATTTAGAAAACCCCCATCGAGCTCTTCATCTGAGGCAACGTCTTGGTCAATGTACATTTCTGAAAATTCCTCGATAGTCTCTAAAAACTGCTTGACCTCAAGATCATCCTCGAATACCTTTCAATGTTTGACGTTGTCAGGTATAGAGGGCCTGTATTTTACCTCTACATCATATCTAAATTTGGGCAGCAAGGGTACTTTGAAATTGCTAGCTGATGTAGCCAAGGAATCTACCATGGTGTTCTCCTCTCTTGGGATAAAAGAAATATTAAACGCTGAGAAGAAACTATCAATAAGGTCCCAAACCTCATTCATGTAATTCATGAGTCAGGGATGCTTAGCCTGATAAGCATTCCTGATCTGCTGAACCACCAACTCTGCATCTGCAAACACTGCTATTTCCTGAATTCCCATTTTCTTTGCGGCTCTTAATCCCAGGACGAGAGCTTCATATTCTGCTACATTGTTGGTAGCTTCAAACTCTAATTTGTATGACATAGATATGGCTTCCTGAGCGAGTGACACGAAAACCACCCCAGCTCCAGCGCCTTCCCTGGAAGAGGCTCCATCAAAGAACATTTTCCAGATGGGGGTGATTGAGGGAGGAAATTGAGAGGAAATGGTGGGCTTCTTTCTGAGTTTAAGAGGAGGTTTGGGAGCATTGGTGAGTTGTATCACATTGGATCCTAAGTCACTATCTAGGGAAAAAATGGGATGGTTGGTAGGGTTGGCTTCATCGCTGATTATATAGGCTAGTTGGGCTTCCCTGTATAGTCTTCTATGCTCTCCTCCAAACATTGGGATAGTATCATATGTGAGGTCCATCTGCAAGGTTCCCCCTAGTAATTTTATCCAAGATATTGATAACAACATACCGAACTTAGGGGGGACATCAACCACTACAATATCCATGACCACACTTTTCATGGGCAACTGAAACATGGTCACGACCAGGTCTTTGATAACTCCTAGACACTGGACTTTTCTGGAGTCAAAGGAATAGAGGTCATGGTAGGCTCGGGTGACTTCTAACCCTAATTCCTCCATAACAGTTTTGGTCATGAGGTTGTGAGATGCCCCCGAATCCATCAAGCAATTGTGTAGTACCTTATCATGTATGCTCAAGGAAGTGTAGAAGGGAGGGGATGAGTCATTCCTGTCTTCTACCATAGGACCTAGGATAACCATAGGCTTTTCATCTTGTAAATTGATGGAGTCTGTAGGAAGGCATGGGGTCTCGGACTGTAGAAGTTCAGAGAAGCATTTTTTGAACCCTACATGTTTAATTAATTCATTCATAGGCATAGGGATCCTGATCTTTTGAATCTCGTGCTCGAAATTAAAGGAGGATGCAAGTTTCGAAATTTCTCTTATTTCGGGAGCATGAATCTGGACTATGGGAGAGAGGGGTTGGTGTTTCTTACCTCTATGACTATCTGTCATTCCGTTAGCAGGCTTCTCTACTCCCCACTCAGGAATATCGGGTGCTATTGTCCTCTTCTTAGACCTCAAATCATATCTGCCTTGGTTGCCACTAGCCTTGTCATCTTTGCTCAGTTCATTTAGCTGACTATCCATAAGGGACTCCTCATATGATGATTGGGTGAGATGAGGAAAAGGAGGAGTGTCTCCGAAGCAATGGATTTCAGGATCCAGCTCATTTGTTTCCCCTTCTTCCTCCTCAGCCACAATTTTTTTTTGAAAAGGGGCCTGAATTTTTTGGTCGTCTCTGTCTCTCTGCATAATCGGGGGAGCAATATTGTTGGGCCTCCTGAAACCTCCTTTTTTTTTGGCGTTCTAAGGGCCCTTGTATGCTTGCCTTCTCTCCACCTTCATTATTTCCATCTCTGCGGATAGAGACTTCACCATCTTGGTCAGTTCGTCCACTTGAGGGTGGGGTACTGATGGGCCAGGGGTTGAGGCTGTAGCTCTTCCCTTTCTGCTGCCTGCCTCAGCCTTGTTCCTTAGTCTGTCAGCTACTAATACATTGGATTCCACTTCTATGGCTGTGTCTTGCATTTGAGCTAAGGAGGCGGCTCTTCTTTCTCTCAATAGAAGACAGAAATTGGGGCCAAATGCACTAGCATAGGACATCTTGGCCGAGGCTTCTGATGGCTTTATTTCATCATGAATATTATTGTACATCTTATTGAATCTTTTGGAGAAGTCAGAAACATACTCTCCTTCCATCTTCTTCAAAGACCTGAAATCAGTCATATAATACATGAAATCCTTCTTATCTCCCCACTGCCTCAGGAAAGCATTATCCAGGGCTTCAATTCCAGCAATAGATCTGGGAGCTAATCCTTTAAGCCATTTCCTTACCTCACCAACTAGGCTCTGGACGAAAACCCTCATCCAGACATCTTCATCTCCAATGTTTAGGTTGTCTGCATAACTGTAGAAAGCAGCCAGGTGTTCTTCCGCAGTTATGTCCCCTTCCCTAGTGAACTTGGGCATATATTTCAAGTAATCTCTCGCAGGGAAAGGATTCATGGGAAGAGGTAAGATCAAGGGAGCATACCTAGCAACAACTATGGCGTCCATTCTATTCAGAGGGGGATTATCACTAGCCATAGGAATGTTAGGTGGAGGAGAATTTGGAGGAGAAGGAGTTCGCAAAGGGGTTACTGAGAATGAGTCTCGAAGTGGAGTGGGAAACAAGAGAAGATTTAGGGAGAAGGCTAACGAGCTCAAGTCGGCGGGTGCTCTTCTTTGCACAGGGGTGGTTAAACTAGGTGTATGGAAATATTCTGCGGTCCTGGGTCTACACAAGGGTATAGCTTCAGGGGAGAGGGGAGTGACAAGGTCTTGTCCCTCCGGTCCCAGACCAGGAGAGGAAAACTCAACAGGAACACTCCCAAAATTTAGGAAATGGGAAACTGCAGAAAGAAGCCTGTCGAGAAACTGAGGAGGAGAAAAAGGAGCTCTCACAGAAGGATATGGTGGATTACCTGGTTCGGTGATGGACGCTTCTCCTTCAGAGGCCTTTCCCTTTCTGAGAATCGCCTCTAGATCTATTTCAGGCGTAGCTAGAGGCAGCTATGGATGAGACCGCATATGCCTACCTCTGAAAGCCACAATTAACAAGGCATGTCCACCACAGTGGAGTCGTCACAATGGAGTCACCAGGTGTATATTAGAAATCTTGAAAAGCTCTGATAATCCGATGCACCTTTGGATTCAGAAGCTCAATGTCGTTCTACCCAGGGAAAATCTTCAATTTCATCCCCAGCAACGACACCAGAAATGTTAGCATTGGAAGTCACCCCTAGATTGCTTTGCAGGAGCAAAGCCCAACGCCCATCAGTTTTTATGTCAGGGTTTAATAGAGGGGTGATCAAATGGGGAAAGACTCAAACAGGTATTGCTTCACATTAGGAACTGTGTCTGATAGGTGAGGAACAAAGGAGGTCTTGACCCAACTTCAGTCAGTGAGTTGATTTAAAAATAAGTAGGTGGAAGACTTAGGAGGAGAATGAACAAACTACCTTATGCAGCAGGCCTTTTTGAGAAAACTGGTACACAGGACCTCTGCGAGCGGACGTCTTTCCAGACCCTCCATTCCCTCATTTAATTAATGAAAGGAGGATTCAACTACTCTTTCTTATCTTTATTTACTTCAAGCGAAAACTAGGAGCAAAATCGCTTCTGACGGCATCTGGAAATCATGATGATGCTTTTGGCGACTGGGCATGAAGCCTTTATGCCCCCTTCTGCTTATCTCTTTTAATTTCTCGAGTGACCGTGGACCATGACCCTGCTTTTATTCCCATAGAGGCTTTCGGCGTTCACGAATAAGGAGGACTGTTCTTTGTGCCTTGAAGTCACGAGAGGAGAAACGCCGAGACGACTTAATCATGCGCCAGGTGTCCTTCTAGATCTGACTGTTCTGAACTCTTCCCATGCTGCTATGGGCCCGAGCCCTAAATGGTCTCGGCACCTCACGCATCACAAAGTAACGGAGTTGTTCTTTGTTCCTTGAAGTCGTGAGAGCCGAAACGTCGAGACGCTTAATCATGCACCAAGTGTCTCTTGTAGATGGATGGATGTCATCTATTCATGCACAAAACATGGGCGCTATCCATTGCACTAATCATCAGTGCAATTTTGCTAACGACGATTTTTTGCCAACTGTTGATCTGTTCCTTCAGATGAATCCTGATCGTCAAAATCAGACTGCCCGCTCGCTTGACTTTAAGTCCGAAAAGGACTTCTTCTGTGTGCTGCGCTTGGGCGCTTCTCATGCAACCTGCAGATATGGGTGCTCTCGAGCCCAGGACAAGAAATGTTACTAACACACCTTACCCAGGGGGATGCAAATCGAGCCCCTACTAACATGGAACTAGCCGAATGTCCAACAAAATTGGTGACAATC
The DNA here is from genome assembly GCA_010110895.2 of Picea sitchensis. Lineage (NCBI taxonomy): Eukaryota > Viridiplantae > Streptophyta > Pinopsida > Pinales > Pinaceae > Picea > Picea sitchensis. The sequence continues at coordinate 82,456 of SNQJ01S0030074.1, forward strand.
GATTGAAATAACCCCTTGAACTCCTAAAATACCTACTTATATCTGTTGTTTCGAGATGTCATATGTCAATTTAAAGGAGCATTCTTGATTGTGCTCTGCAAACACAATCTCTTTTAAGCCTATTTTTTGTGTGTTGTTTATCTGCTTTGTATACATTCCATTCTATGTTGCAATGGTGGTGGTCAAATTTTTTTGAAGCATAAAGTGTGAGGTTCATAGAAAAGTTGAGTTAGAGTTTAAGTATATTATATTTATTTTGGTTTGCAAAATTATATGATGAAGGACCAATTATAGAACATAGTAACATAATTTAAGTTGGTGGTTCGTACACACTTTGGTGCCATAAGAGCATGTCATGGATTTGATTTTGTCTACAGTATGTTATAGGTTGGTGTTTCTTGTTGTCCTTTGGTGCTCCAAGAACAACGATTACATGTTATCTTTGTGTGTTTGCATATGCGAAAAAATGTCAAGTTGTATGATTCACTATTGGATATATTTAGTATATAGACTGCTTTCGTAGATAATTGGTGAATACATCGGTAGACCATATACTTCGAAAGATGGAAGTGAGCCAATAGAATGATTAAGTATCTATACTATTCTTCGGGGTATGTCATGAATCACCGGTCCTACAAATATGCCATTGATGGTCAGAAGCAATTGTATCTTAAATGGATCAAGTGGTCGCTCAAAGTTGATGGTTGAGAAAGTGCATAGTCTATGAGATTTCAAAGTGGGTAGAAATGTTGATGAGGACCACACCAAACAAAGATCAAAGTTCAAAAATATTTTTATGTGATTTCAATATTGTTATTTTTGATTTAAGCATTAAGAGGGGGTGTTGAAGATAATGCTTCCATAATTGTAACTAGATTTGGTTTGTCTTTGTTGGAGATTGTTCTCTCAACCTCTATCTCCTAATTTGAAATAAGTTGAATATGGAAACACTTATAATGTCTCATCTTCAATTTCCTTAGTAGACAAGTGCTTCATTACTAAACATATAGTTATTGATAAATACTTTAAATCCTATGATGCATATCCATCCTCATTCAATATTCAATGTTACCTAGTAAGTGGATATTGATCAACATTCAATGTTGCCAATATTTATAAACTCAATAATTCAAATCTGCAATTTCAATAATTTCTAACTTATTTTCATACTTCAAAATTAACAAGTGTTGCATGGCAGCGTAGTCTCTGCCGGGTTGAATTGGGAATAAATGTAGAGGGAAGGGGAAAAAGTAGCGGGGGCATATGGAAATTGCAGTGCAGATGTGGCAAGTAGCATGAAGGAAAGGTGGTATCCATGCAAGAAATGACACGTGTCCTCTAGAGTCCGATTTATTTTTTGAAACTATATAATCCATCTTGTTATGTTCGAAATTTCCGTTCTTTCCGGTAGTCCTACTTTGCATGTTTTATCTCTTCAATGTTTTATCTATTCAATGTATATTTTGAACCGATTAGAGTTAAGTAAAATTTCCATATAGTTTTTTGTATATGTGTGAGGACAAAAAATGTTATATGCATAGAAGCAGAAAAAGATATGCATTAGAAAAAGATATTTCAAATTAAATAAACACAGTTTCTTGATATTCAACATAGTTGAAGATAAAAATTTAGGAGCATATAAATATAAAAGGAGATAAAAAATAGTGTTATTTGGACTATATCAAAAAATAAAAGTGTGTTACATATTCCTAGAAATTTAAATGTGTTTTTCATATAGACTGGCATTGGGGCTCCCGCGGACCCAGCATAAAAAGATATGTATGAGAAAAAGATAATTCAAGTAAAATAAACACAATGTATTGACATTCAACATAGTTGAAGATAAAAATTTAGGAGCACATAAATATTAAAGGAGATAAAATGTAGTTTTATTTGGAATATAACAAAAAATAATAGTTTGTTACATATTCCTAAAAATTTAAATGCGTTTTTCATATAGATTGGGATTGGGGCTCCCGTGGACCATAAGATAAATACGTACAAGAAATAGGATTGTGGAAAGAAGAAGTGGGCGACGGTATCAATCTTTGGCTAGAGATTTCTATTCAGAAAAGGTGGAATAAATAGATGATAAACAAAGAAGGATGTGATTAGTATAGAATTACAATGATGGTACATATTATCCTTTTTTCTATTTTCTTGTTGATGCATTTTCCTGTTGCCTTTCCTCGACGACCCGCTTCAACTCCGTTTCGATGGATTATTCAATGTAGCTTCTCAAGGGGGTGACGTTGATCTCATTCCGGATTTTTATGTTGAAAAATTCATTTTCTAATTCGCTTAGATCAATAGAAAGATTATGCAGAGCCTGATGAATGTCTCCATTCTATACAGAATAGTGGACTAGCCATTTGTCCACGTCATCTTCACCATATTCAAAAATCCTGTAAAATGTTTCTAAAGACAATGCCTTAAAATTATCAACTTGTTTATTGAAATCTTTCTTGGTTAACGTCAGCGAGCTGACAATTAAGTTGGGGTCTTGGAACTTGTTGGTCCTTCCAGCTAAGACTATTTTGGTCATCTTTGTGAATAATGTTTCATTATTTGATATTGCTTGCCCACATGATTGGACAATGAGATACAGGTTCTTCACCTTCTCTTTCTAGCATGATTCTAATTGAGTGATCCTTCTTTTGGAGGGGAGATCATGTTGTCTTCTTGTCATGTCTGTCATGTTGTTGAAATGAAAGGCAAAAGGGATGACCGTGTCCAAATAGAAACTTTCTTCATTTTTAAAATCCATCTGTAGATGTTCGAGCAAGTTATGTTCCCTCGTTACCAGGGATGCCATAGTTTGTGATGTTTCCCAGGCCTCAATGATCAGTTCCTTTTCTCCACATATCCTCTACATGATGCGAGGAGGCTAGAGGATCCTTTTAACTTGGCTGCATCGGTGGCAGGCATGGCTATTGCCAACGGACTGGCAAGCAATGGCATAGGAATCAAAGCTTCCTCCAATTCCTTGATCCTATCCTTTAGTTTGGCATTTTCGGCCTCAATGACTCCAATGGAATCATCAAGAGCATCTTCGATTGCTTTGTGAAGTCCAAAGATTTGGGACAGCCGCATGTTCGCAAGGTCAACCTCTAAAAGATATTTTCTTTTCTTATTTCTTACATCTCTCTTTTCAATAATTATTTTTTTAGATTCGCTGTCAAAAACAACACTCTAGAATACGAAGGATTCATCTTCGTCAAAACAATCGGTATCAAATATGTCCATTGGGTGGCTATGCTGAATCGTGTCTCTCGGTTGATCAAGGTTGCAGAATATGCTATCCAAATCAATGTCAAGTTCCATGTTCTCACTCTCAATTTCGGGCTCTTCCGCTTGCCCTACAATTTTTTTTCTTTTCTTCTCCATGGGAAGCTTGTGAGAACTATCAATTTTAGGATCAGGAGGGTTGTTATCTCCTCCTCTGTTTGAAGAACTTTGGGTTGATTTCTACTTTGGTAGGCCATTGGAGCGATGCTTTGTTACTATGGTAGTTATGGTGCTCACGTCCGAGGATGTTCACTGTATCTCCACAGAGTTGTTGTCGAGCTGGTGCCATTAGTTTATGAGAATGTCTGTTTGCTCCAGACGATGATTGAAATGAACAAATGGAGGGGATAATACAACCCCCCGAAAATGTTGGTTCAATGCGTGTGAATGGGAAATATCCTTGAGCTCTTCGCTCATTAATGACAATCTCTATGCGTGCTGGATGATGAGTTGTTAGAAGTAAATCTATTGCATACTTAGAAGTGAGAAGGTGGAGGGTATGACAAAGAACGATTAAGGATTGGAGGTTTCATGAATGAGCCAAGCCGATGACGCGCGAATGACATTCCATGGTATTTGAAATTAACACTCGGAAGGGATAACAAAACCCTCCACAAATCTTGGTTTAATGCGTATTAATGGGAGATCTTCTCGATCCTTTCGCTCATCAATGACAATTTATATGGTTTCTTCATGATGAGCTATTAGCATTAAAGATTACTAATTGCATATTTATAAACAAGACCTTATATATATATATATATATATATATATATGTATGTATGTATGTATGTATGTATGTATGTATGTATGTAGTTATAAACATTTTTTTATTATAAACAAGTGTGAAGGTAACAGAGACGGGGAAGAGAAAGAAAGGAATGGTCAATTATGAAAAGTGGTTGGATGGGATTCAAAATAGGTTTAGAGGAGATAATGAGGAGAGGTGAGTGTCCAAGGGTGAAATTGCATGAATCGGAATTTTTGACTGCAAAACGCGTAAAGCGGAAGAGGGCATGATGGTGCAGTTCAACAGACAGTTTGTATATTTGCATAATTACGGGAAAGTGGCTAAATATGGAATAGGGAAATGGTTGGTCGGGCTCATTTTTCAAATTAGGGTTTGAAGATTTCATGAACGAGCCAACCCGAGGTCCCGCAAATGACATTCCATGGTGTTTGAAATTAACACTCGGAAAGGATAATATAACCTTCCGGAAATCTTGGTTTAATGCATATTAATGGGAGATATCTGCAAATATTGGTTGCTTTCCGATGAGCAGGACCTAACGAATTAATTTAGTTTTTTTATTATAAATAAGACTATTTTATTATAAACAAGTGCAAGAAAGGAATGGAAAAATATGAAAAGCGGTTGCACATGTTTCAAAATACAGGGAATTCTCAGTAGAGGTGAGGGCCAATGGTCAAATTGTATGTCTCAAAAATTTTAACTACAAAATGGGTAAAAGGGATCGTTAGTAGAGGTGAAGGCCGACGTTTAAATTGTATATAACGGAATTTTTTACTGCAAAATGCGTAAAAGGGAAGAGTCTATGGTGGGGCGCTCCAGTGGTCGATTTTTATATTTGTGGAATTGTGGGTGTTGTTTGCATGTAGCGGAACAATGGAAGGGAAATATTTAGTCCGCCTGTCCAGGAACTGGCAATCGAAAAAGTGGCCAAGTATGGAACAGTGAAAATGTCGGTCGGACTTGGTTGGAAAGAAGTGCAAAGGTGGCAGGCACAAGAAACAACGATTAGGAATTGGATATTTCATGAACCTGCCACCCCAACGATCCACGAAAGAGATTCAGACAAATGGTGAAGTATGGAAATCAGACAAACAAGCTTCAAAAATGGGGTGACAATAGTTGCACAAGAGACGTGAGGACCCGACAATCAAATTGTAGTTCTTGAAACTTCTGAGTGCAAACTGTGTAATGGGGAAGAGGGTATGATGTGACAGTCCAGTTGTAAATTTATATATCACAGACATCTGGGTTCTCTTTGGAGGTGATGGAAGAATGGAAGTGCAACCTAGATCCATCCCTCCAAGGAATCCGCGATCGAAAATGTGGCTAGGTATGGAATGGGGAAGCAGTCAGTTGGAGTCGCGATATTAAGAACGAGTGAAAATGTGAAGCCATGTGTGAAAAGAGAAATGAGAATTTGGTTAAGTATAGAAGAGGGAAAAGAACGAATCTGTAATAGATATCCCATTTCCTGGAAAGATATTTTCTGCATGTTTCTAGAGAAGTTGTAAACTTATTACATATACTTGGAAAGAAGTGTGAAGGTAGCAGGTACAGGAAAAAATTACTAGGAATTGGAAATTGTTTGAACGCGCCAACCCGATGATCCGCCAAAGAGATTCCAAGAAATGGCTGTGTGGAAAGTGGTCGGAGTGTCTTGAAAATAGGGTGACAAGGGTTCCCAAGGAGACGTGAGGCCCTGTTGGTCAAATTGTATGTATCACAACTTTTGAGTGCAAAACGTGTAACATGGGATAGGGGATGATTTGGGAGTTCGAAAGTGAATTTGTACATCGTGGAAGCCGGGGTGTTGTTTGTAGGTCAAGGAATACTAGAATTTTGGTCTGCCTTTTCTTGAACCCGCAAGTGAAAAAATTCGTTGAGTATGCAATAGGGAAATGGTATTCAAATTATACCTAGTATATTGATATTTGTAATAGATATCCCATTACCTGGTAGGATATTTTCTGCATGTCTCTGGACAAATTGTCTATGAACAGTTACTATGAATGTCTCCTGGAGGCATGGTGAGCTATTATGATTAAAGATCATTTATTTCATAGTTGGAAAGAAGTGTGAAGGTGGCGGGAATAGGAAACAATGAATATGAATTGGAGGCATGAAAGAGATTCCAAGAAACGACCAAGTATGGAAAGCGAACGAACGGGGTGGGAAATTTGGTCACAATAGTTGCCCAGGAGACGTGAGGACCTGAAGGTCAAATTGTAGGTCTCAGAACGTTTGAGTGCAAACTGTGTATCACGGAAGAGGGTATGATGTGGGAGTCTGACAATGAATTTTTGTATCGTGGAAGTCCCATTGCTCTTTACAGGTCACGGTACAATGGAAGTGAAATGTACAACACGCTTTTCCAGGAATCCGCGATCTGAAAAGTTGCTAGGTGTGGAATGGGAAGAGGTCCGTCAAATTCGGGATATAAAATCACGAGTGCAAACATTTTCTGAAAAATGACAAAATAACCAGAGAGAGAAAGAAAAAGGGGAAAAGCAAACGAGAATTTGGTTAAGTATAGAAGAGTGAAAGGAAGGGATAATATATTAAAATCTGTGTATCATAGAAGAATTTTGAGTGCAAACACTGTATTACGGAAGAGGGTATGATGTGGGAGTCTGACAGTGAATTTGTATATCCCAGAAGTCTGTGTGTTGTTTGTAGGTCACAGAACAATGGAAGTGCAATGTAGATCACACTTGCCTGGAAATCTATGATATGAAAAGTTTCTAGGTATGGAATGGAAAGAGATCGGTTGAAGTTGGGATATAAAATCATGAGTGAAAATGTGAACTTGTGAGCCACCAACCTGCACAGGTAGACATTTTCGAAAAAATGGTAAAATAACCAGAAAGAGAAAGTAAAGGGGAAAAACAAATGGGAATTTGGTTAAGTATAGAAGAGGTAAAGGAAGGGCTAATATATTAAAATATGAAATAGATATTCCATTTCCTGGCAAGATCTTTTCTGTGTGTTTCTGGATCTGTCAACATTAAACTTCAGTTATTGCATACTTGAAAGAAGTGCGAAGGTGGCAGGGAAAGGAAACAATGATATGGAAATTGGATATTTCGTGAACCGGCTAACCCGACAATCCGCGAAAAAGATTCGGACAAATGGCAAAGTATCAAAAGCGAATGGACGGGATTCAAAATGGGGTGACGATAGTTCCACAGGAGACGTGAGGACCTGACGGTCAAATTGTAGCTCTTGAAACTTTTGAGAGAAAATTGTCTAAAGAGGCAGAGGGTATGATGTGAGAGTCTAGTTGTAAATTTGTATATCGCAGAAGTCTAGGTGCTTTTTGGAGGTCGCGGAACAATGGAAGTGCAATCTAGAGTGCGTGTGTCGGGGAATCCACGATCATAAATGTGGCTAGGTATGGAATGGGGAAGCGGTCGGTCGGAGTCGCGATATAAAAGCTCGAGTGAAAATATGTAGCCATGAGTCCACCAACCTGCGCAGTTAGAGATTTTTGGTAAAACGACCAAGTAACAAGGAGAAAGTAGAGGGAAAAGAGAAACGAGAATTTGGTTAAGTATAGAAGAGGGAAAATAAGGGATAATATATTCAAATCTATAATAGATATTCCATTTGTTGGCAAGATATTTTCTATATGTTTTTGGAGTTGTATGCTTATTGCATATACTTTTAAAGACCGATTGCAAAACCATAATTTTCTAGTTCAATATTTTATCCACTTAATCATTTTCTATTGTGCTTTTACCATTAAAAAGGTTGTGAGAAAATTCTTTGTTGAAGATTGGTTTTTATTGCAACTTGTTGGAGTGATTATGCTCTTGATACATTCTTGCATGACTTTGACATATTAACTTGTGCGAACACGGGGACCGGTCAACCCGCGGGAAATCAAGGAGCCCTTGAAAGTCATGTCCAAGTTTAAAGGGATTTTGTTTATATATATTTAAAATGCATTCATATTAATGTATCTTAATAGATTATTTGTGCTCCAAATGTAAACCATGTTCGAATTTGAATGGTTTTTTGGGCTCGTAATTTTTTGCTCAAATCCAGAAGCAACAGAGAAAAAAATATATGACTTTTCATTTCGTATATCGAAGAATATTCTGAAATATAGGAAGCTGTAATAAATGCACAACACATAACATGAACATGTACAGAGAAATGAATTAATTTTAAGAAGAAATACAGATTTCAAATAACAAAACTAAACATTGAAAATCAACATAGAACAACCTCTAATATTTATATTCAGAGAAACTATGCCACAAAATACAATTGAGAATACTTCCCAAAAATCAGTTGTGTTCGAATTTGCAAAAAAATATATAGTTCATTACATATTTTGAAAAATAAAAATGTGTTTGACATAATGACTGGGATTGGGACTGATGCGGACTACAAAGCAAAGATGTACAAGAATGAAGTTTGTAGAAAGAAGAAAGTCAATGATGGAAACAACAAGACCTAGCAAGAAGAAAAAGAAAATTGCCAGTCCTTGGTTAAAACTTTGTTAGAGTAAGTGGATGAAGACAAAACAATGTGATCGGTATCAACTTACTATGATGGCATTCCATGCCTTGTCATTTTCTTGTTGATGTCCTTTTATGGCTTTCCTCGGCTTTTTGCATCATTGGTTATCTGGTGGACAGGCTTTTTGAACCATTCTTCGATGTAGCTCCTCATGGGCGCTACGTTGCTTTCATGGTGGATTTTTATATCGAACAATTCACTTTCCAAGTCCCTTATATCAATAGACAGGTTGTGCAATACTTCTTGAATATCTTGGTTTTTAATCGCATAGCCGACTAGCCAGGTTTTCACGTCATCTTCACCATATTCAAAAATGCCATAGAAATTTTCAAATGACGGTTTTTTATAGATATGAACTTGATCAACAAATTCTTGTTTGGTTAAAAAAAATGAGTTGAATATCAATTTAGGGTCCTCGAATTCATTGGTGTTGGTAGCTAGATCTATCTCAGTTATCTTCTTGAATAGTTTGTCTCCTTTAGATATGGCCTGGCCACATGATTGAACGATATCATCGAGGTTCTTTACCTTTTCTTTCCAACATACGTTTACTTGATCTATTCGATCCAGGGAAGGGATATCCTCTTGTCTTCTTCTAAATTCCAACATACCGACAACTTTAACAAAAAATGGTAAAACTGCATCGAGGTAGAAACCTTTCTCGTTCTTGAGATCTGCTTGCAGATACTCATGAAAAGCATGCTCTCTTGTTCCAAAAGAGACCATATTCTTTGACATCTCCCAAGCCTCTATTATTAATTCCATTCTTCTATTTATATTGTTTTCCACATAGCCTCAGGCTGATGTGAGGAGGCTTACTGATCCTTTTAACTTTGTTGTAGGTGCAGTGGGCCCGACCATTGCCAAAGGAGAAGCAAACAGTGGAGGAGGCATTAGAGTTGCCTCCAATTCTTTGATCCGCTCCATTAACATGACGTTTTCTGTTTCAAGGCCACTAATAGAGTTGTCTAGAGAATCTCCAGTTTCTCAGTGTATCTGGGAGATCTGGGAAGGGCGCATGTTCTGTAGGTTAATATCTAAACGAGATTTCCCTTTCTTATTCTTTACATCTTTCTTTTCAATAATCAATTTTTTGGATTCACTGTCAAAAACAACGCTCTGAAATGAAAAAGACTCTTCTTCGTCCAATGTATCTATGCCAATTATTTCCATCCTATGATTGTGTGTATCAGTGCTCTCTAGCTGGTTGTCATTGAGGAACAATTTGTCAATGTCAATTTCTAGTTCCATATATTCAAGGGAGAGATCATGGATATCAATTTCTCCTCTCGGTAGCTCCTGTTCTTGGACTATTGTTTTCTGTTTTTTGATCATGGGAAGTTTGTGACAACTTTCAATTTTGTCGGAAGGAGGGTTCTTACCTCCTCCTCCGCCCGAAGAACTGTTTGTGGCTTTGTTACTTGGGTAGTGATGCAGACCCCCCTTTTCTCCTAAAGACTGTGTGACCTCCTGGTCTAGGATTGATCAAGAACTGAGCCTGATTGACTCTCTGGGTCTCTGCTAGACCCCAAACCCACTTACACAGGTCCTTTCCCAAAATCTGTAGGATGAATGAGTCCCATGGTTTCTCTCCTAAGCGTTATTCAAATCTCAACGACAAACGGGGACTAGCTCTTCTCCGCTAATCCCTTTCCCTCACACAGCCACGAATCGTGACCACGAGCCTAAACAAAGGCACGTCGCGATTTTGCGAGTCGACTATTTCTATGAGAGTCACCTTCCTGTGTACTTTCAAAGATTTAATGTTATTACAATTTACCTTGATTGGAAGGCTAGGATTCTCTTGCGCTCAGACCGAACAAATGAGATCCTTCCTCTTATGTGTTTTCTCCTCGTTGTCTGGACATTGATCGGACGCTCCAAATCTTTTCCCCTGAGATTACGCTTTCTTCAGACTTAGAAGATTTTTGAAGTATTCAAGGCTTCAACCTTTGTCCTTCAAGTGAGTCTGTTTCTTGGATCTCGTTAACACTTATGAAAGGTGTTATTCTACCTTTGCTTGGTCTTGTGAAGACTTCGATTTTCCACACGCTCCTCACGTTTCAAGGATTTCAATAACTCAGATCCGAAGAATTTCTCAAAGAGAAATTCTTTTCTCCCTTATGGTGTTCTCCTTTTCTAATTCTATGACTTCTTGCAAGCCCTTTCGACCCTTAGTCGAATCTCAGATCTGTGCACTCCTTGCACCAGATCTTTGTGCAAGGTTTTGATTTTTTACAGACGATTATGCACGCCTTGCACCCGTCTCTTTGCACTCCTTGCAAAGGGGAAAATTTCACATTATTTCTTCTGATCTTTGGAACCGAAACAGGTTCTGTCAACGCACTCCTTGCATTCTGTGTGCACACCTTGCACTACTTCAACATAAGAGAAACAATTGAAACTTATCCTAGCATTCACAGTTCCATTCACTCATAACAAAATTCATTCATTCATTCATTCATGGAAACACATTAACAAAGAATTGCAAATAGTGTCCACATTATGCATTGGATCAATTTTCCTCTGTTATATTCAAAAGTGAAAATGGCTACAAATGAAATCAAAAACAACAACTGAAAACTAAAATTTCCTACTAACTTGCAGCTAGCCTCATTTGGGCATACAAAACCTCTATTTATCTCCTAGGAATCTTAGGGTTCCCCCTGGCTTCTGGTCTACTCTATAACTTAACCTAATGACTCTCTAAACCAGTGACTTTCCAGAGCCGGAGTGGAATCTCCAACTTCGCTCGTAATCGTTCAAGCATGTCTCAAAGGATTAATTCTGACGCTGAGTTAATGCAGGCTTCAAAATATCTATTGTAAGACACTGATAGGTCTTTCTCCGCTCGATTGCCAACGATGCTCCTGCATCATACTCCCCTTGACAAAAATTCATGGAATCCCGCCCATGAGCTCCCGCACTGACTTTCCATGCTTCTAGATAACATCTTCATTTTCCCAACTGAAATCTTCTATTGGGTGTCCCTTCCACTTGACTTAATATTCAAAATAGGTCTTCCTCTTGATCTTTTTGTTGATCCTCTAATCAACGATCTTCTCCATCTGTGGCTTTTCTACTACAGGAATTTTTTTCTCCCACTGAATCTTCTCTTGATCTTTTGATCCCTTTGCGTCATTTTTCCTGTAAGGATGCAGGTTTGAAACATTGAATATGGGCGATATGCCCGCATCATCTGGCAGCTCAATCTCAGGCATTTGCATCAAACTTCCTCAAGATCTTACATGGTCCTATCTTCTTCATCTTTTAATTGTTATATGTTCCCCTAGGGAACCTTTCTTTTCTAAGATGTGCCAGAACCTGATCTCCTACTTCAAATTGAAGTTCCCTGCGATGTTGATCAGCTCTTCGCTTGTACTCCTGGTTAGAACTCTACAACTATCCTCTGAGCTGGCTATGGAGCTTCTCCATTTCTGTAGAAAAATCTTCTGCTCCAGCGCTCCTGATCTCACTCTGTTTCAAATATCTCAACTCAGATACTCCCCTGGGTTGCATTCCATACAATATTTGGAATGGGCTCTTTCCAATGCTCCGGTTTGGCAAGTCATTGTATGTAAATTCTTCTTGTGGCAGAATTAGATCCCACTGATTATGGTTCTCAGTGACCAAACTCCTCAATAAATTTCCCAAACTTTTGTTTATCACCTCAGTCTGTCCATCTATCCGAGGGTGATAAGCTGAGCTGAAGGACAAACCTTTCCCGAACTTCTTCCACAGTGTTCTCCAAAAGTGACCAACAAATTTTGTGCCTCTATCTGAGACAATGTTTCTGGGTAGGTCGTGAAGTCTTACAACTTCCTTGAAAAATAGATTTGCAACATGTGTTGCATCACTGGTTTTCTGATGGGATAAAATGTGCCATCTTCAAAAATCTATCCACCACTACAAATATGGAATCAAACCCTCTTTGCGTTCTTGGAAGTCCCAACACAAAATCCATGCTTATTGCATCCCAAGGCCTCTCTGGTATTGGAAATGGTTGATACAATCCATTTTTTTGTCTCTTCCCTTTTGCATGTTGGCAGATTCTACATCTGTTCACGAACTTTATCACTTTTGTTCTCATACCTGGCCAATAGCATAGAATCGCTCTGTTATCTTTTCCTTCAGTATATTGAAGCTCTTCTCGACTTCCTCTATCCATTTAAAAGACTTGTGATTCTTCTTCATTGTATCCATCATCGATGCACAAATTCCACTGAAGTCTCTGATGAACTTCCTATAGAAACTTTCCAATCCATGGAAGCTTCTTACCTCAAACATGCTCCTCGGTGATGACCATTATTTGATCTCTTTCATTTTCTCTGGATCCATCTTTAGTTCATTCGAAGAGATCACAAAACCCAAGTAAATGAGTTGTGTCTTCATAAAATAGGACTTCTTGAAATTTATCAACAACTTCTCCTGTTGTAGCCTCCTCATCACTAGCGTCAGGTGCCTCAAATGCTCCTCTTTAGTCTTGCTAAAGATCAATATATCATCCAAATATACAACCACAAACTTGCCAATGAAATCTTTCAATATTTCATTCATCAGTCTCATAAAAGTACTCGGGGCATTTGTTAATCCAAATGGAATAACGAGCCACTCGTACAGACCTTCATTTGTCTTAAAGGTTGTTTTCCATTCATCACCTTCTCTCATCCTAATTTGGTGATATCCACTTTTCAAATCTATCTTGGAAAAGAAATTTGCTCCACTTAAACAGTCCATTAAATCATCCATTCTTGGTAAAGGAAATCTATACCTGATGGTGATCTTGTTAATGGCTCTTGAGTCTATACAAATTCTCCATCCTCCATCCTTATTTGGACTCAACATAGTTGATATTGCGCATGGACTCAAGATCTCTCTGACCAACCCCTTGTCTAACAACTCCTGGACTTGGTTCTTCACTTCCTCATTCTCTCAAGGTGTCAACCTGTATGTTGCTTTGTTTTGCAGACTTTCTCCTGGCATCAAGTCAATATGGTGATTGATACTTCTGATGGGTGGCAATGAGTTTGGAAGCTCATCCACCACTATGTCAGCAAAATTATCCAACAGTTCCTGAACTTCTTCAGGAAAATCATCCATCGTTGTACTTGTAAGCATAACTCTAGGTTTCCTCACCACAACGAAGTGCATCTCCTGTTCTTCCTTGACTTCTTTCAGAAGTTCCTTCCCATTCATGATAAGTATGCTTGTGTTGGCTTCCTCTTTCACTTTCTTCTCCTCTATTGGTAGCAACATGTGTGTTCTACCATTCTTTTCTAAGGTGTATGTATTCTTCATCCCATCATGAATGACATTCCTGTCAAACTGCCATGGTCTTCCCAACAAAATATGGCATACATCCATGGGAATTACATCACATAGAATTTCATATCTATATCATCCTATCTTAAATTCAACCAAGCATTGTTTAGTAACCATTACCTAGTGTCCTTTCTACAACCATGAGACCTTGTATGACTTCGGATGTGCAGTTGTCTACAGATCCAATTTCTCCACCATCTCTGTGGATACTAAGTTATCAGTGCTTCCACTGTCGATTATCACCTTCCATACTATGTCTTTAGTCTTGCAAGTTGTTCTAAAGAGACTGTTCCTCTGCACTAGCCTTTCAACTTCTTCCTCTGGTTTTAAGAGAACTTTCCTCAACATCAGGGATCTTTCGTCCTCTACTCCTTCTGCTTCAACATTCCCTCTCTTTTCTTCTGAAATGTGAGCTTCACCTCCTCCTTCTTTATTTTTCTCAGGAAAGTCCCAAGACATGTGCCCTGTCTTTCCACAAGCATAGCATCTTACTTCTCCTCCTCCTCTTCTTCCTCTTCCTCTAGAATAACTTCTCCCACCACCCTGTCTTTCTCGAGAAATTCCTCCTCTTTCCGAGTGAGTGTGTGGTTTCTCAGCCTCATCCTTGGACTTATGTGATTTGTCATGAGTAACTCCCTTACCTCTGTTTGGGGATGGGATTTTACCTCTTCCTCGCTAGCATTTTTTTCTGGCCAAATTCTCCTCTGCCTTCAACGCAAATTGATAAGAATCCTCCACTGTCCTTACTAACATAATGCTGAGCTCACCCTGGATCTCATATCTCAGGCCATTTATGTACTTGGAAACTTTTTGTTCATCCCTCTCCCTTTGTCCAGTTCTGATGTTCAGCCTATATAACTCCTCTGTGTACTCCTTAACTATCATCCCTTTCTGCCTCAGGTTATACATCTTCCTGAACATATTAATTTGGTAATCCTTGGGCATAAACTTAGCCTTCATCTTGGCCACCATTCTGTCCCAATTCTTTATCTTTTGTTTGCCTTTGTTTCTCCTCTCAACCTGTAGTTCATCCCACCATAGTGTTGCATGTCCTTTTAACCTGGTGACAACTTGTTTCACCCTTTTCTCTTCATCGACCTCTTCATAGTCGAAGTGTTTATCCATGGATCATATCCAATCCAACAACTCTTCAACATCTAAATTACCTTCATACATTGGGACCTCTATCTTAGTTCTGCCTCCCAATCTAGAAACTGCTCTCAGTAAGCGTTCTTTGGCAACATCCCCTCCTGTAGCTTCTTTAATGACATTCTTTCCCATAGCTTCTTCGCTCTCTGCATCACTAATGTCTCCAGTGTCAGTTTCTCATCTTTTCGCTGCCTCCATTGCTTCTAACCTTGCACAAAGTTCTCGCATCTTCCTTTCTACAGCTCGATTGGATAAAGGTGGTTCTGCTAATCTCCTCGATGGAATTGTGTTGAATATCTGTCACACACAGAGTACAACTTTGAGTTCTTTTTGTCTCTCCTCATTTTCCTGCAATCTGCAAGAAAAACTTCTCGCTCCAATACCACTTGATGTAAACCCCCCTACTCTCCTAAGGACTGCGCGACCTCCCGGTCTAGGATCGATCAAGAACTGAGCCTGATTGACTCTCTGGGTCTCTGCTAGACCACAAACCCACTTACACAAGTCCTTTCCCCAAATGTGCAGGCTTAATGAGTCCCGCGGTTTCTCTCTTGAGCATTATTTGAACCTCAATGTCAAACGGGTGCTAGCTCTTCTCTGTTAATCCCTTTACCTCATGCGACCACGAACTGTGACCATGAGCCTAAACAAAGGCGCGTCACGATTTCGTGAGTCGGGTATTTGTATGAGAGTCACCCTGACTCTCCTGATCTCTGAAACCCTAACAAGGGTCTGGCACTCGCTAGCTCCTTCCTTATCCTCTTTCCAAATGACCCCTCGCTATGACCTGGGGTCAAACCTCCAAGTGTGTCAGGATTTCATGTATGAGGAATTCCCGCTGCAAGTCACCTCTGTTCCCGACTCCCGAAATGTCGATATTTTGGAGCTCTCAATCTGAAGTTCCTTCTTTCCCCACAATCTGACAGTTCAAATCACGTTGGGAATTCACGTATCGTGAAGTCGAAATACTTTCCACCTCTGTTCTCCCGATCCCTGAAATGCCAAAATGTCGATCTTTCATATCTGACGATCCAGATCCTTCCTTAATCCAACGGCTTAGATCAAGTCATGATTTCACATTTCATGAGTTCTTACGACTCAAACTTTGACTCCCCTGAGCCACGAGTCATCGAAACACCGGTCTCTCGCCACGTGCCCTCCTTAACGATGGATGGTCCCGATGATTTTGAAATTTCGTGACCTTGTCCCTCCTGTGTACTTTCAAAGCTTTAATGTTAGTACACTTTACCTTGATTGGAAAGCTACGATTATCTTATGCTTGTACCAAATGACTAAGATCTATCCTCTTCTGTGCTTTCTCCTCATTGTCTAGACGTTGATCGGACGCTCCAAATCTTTTCCCTTGAGCTTATGATTTATTCAAAAGTAGAAGATTTTCAAAGGATTCAAGGCTTCGAACTTTGTCCTTCTTGTGATTCAGTTTCTTGGATCTCGTTAACACTTATGAAAGGTGTTATTATTCATGATCTTGGTCTCATGAAGACTTCAATTTCCCGCGCACTCCTCGCATTTCAGGGATTTCGATAACTCAAATCCTAAGGATTTCTTGAAGAGAAATTCTTCGCACCCTCCTGACGTTCTCCTTTTCTGATTCTCCGATTTCTTTCAAGCCCTTTCGACCCTTAGTCGAATCTCGGATCTGTGCACTCCTTGCACCATATATTTGTGCAAGGTTTTGATTTCTTGCAGACGACTGTGCACACCTTGCACCAGTCTCTTTGCACTCCTTGCAAAGGGGAAAAGTTCATTTTATCTCTTCTGAGCTTCGGAACCAAAACAGGTTCCATTGACGCACTCCTTGTGCTCCATGTGCACACCTTGCACTACTTCAACAAAAGAGAAACAATTGAAACTTATCCTAACATTCAGAGTTCCATTCACTCATACTGAAAGTCATTCATTCATTCATGGAAACACATTAACAGAGAATTGCAAGCATTTTCCACACTATGCATTGGATCAATTTTCCTCTGTTATATTCAAAAGTGAAAATGGCTACACCTGAAATAAAAACAACAACTGAAAACTGAAATTTCCTACTAACTTGCAGCTAGCCTCATTTGAGCGTACAAAACCTCTATTTATCTCCCAAGTCTCTTAGGGTTCCCCTGGCTACTTGTATACTCTATAACTTAACCTAATGACTATGTAAACTAGTAGCTTTCCAGAGTCAAAGTGGAATCTCCCACTTCTCTTGTAATTGTTCAAGCGTGTCTCAAAGGATTAATTCTAGCGCTGAGTTAAGGCGGGCTTCAAAATATATATTGTAACTGCCAGCATTTAGCTCCCATACAAATTCCCAGACACTGATGGGTCTTTCTCCACGTGATTTCTAGCGATTCTCCTGCATCAGGTAGGCTGTTGGAGTACTGTGCCGAGATGTTGTGGTGTTGGCTATGGCGGTTGGGGATTGGGCACTTTTTTCACCCGAGCCTTTTCCTTTGTGCTTGGGAGAGTCATTGGTACTAGCACTGAGTTCATTTATGATAGTGTCAGTGAAAGAACCATTGAAGTGGTGCCTGACCATGAAATGCCCGACTTTCCAAGGCAGAGAGATGAATTGACTTTTTCTTTTTTCAATTGAAAAATGCAATCAGCAGATGTACTGCCTTTCTATTCCAAAAAAAAATATTGTACTAAATATGTGACATGGGTGATATTCATAGTTCAGCTTCTTACACATAGATAGTCTAGGGAATGGGTAGCAATTCACCACAACGAAAATTAAATAAGATGACATAAATAATTTCTTTTTCCTTCTGTATTGCAATAACTAGGAAGAAATTTCAATGGAAATCAACTTGCGGCAATGGAAGATGGCTTCCTTCTTAACTTTAAAATATAAAATATATAGAATCATCCGAGATATGTTGGCTGCACTTTCTTGTCTTGTTATCCTGGTGAAAATCCATGCAATTTGTCGAAAAAGGTTTTTAAATGCACTAACCTGTATTATGGCTATGTCCCGGGGAGTGCCCATTGGGTTTTGTAATAAATTCGGAATGAGGTCCAATTCATTACCATGCTTCTTTAAGAACCATCTACAATTGTTTCCCTTGAAAGAAGTCGTTGGGTTGGGAAGTGGCAACATATTTCGAAATACTTGAGGGTATAGGGAGACTTGGGAATGGTTGTCCATCTAGATAATCCATTGGTTCGGAATATAGTTATCGGTGCAGCACGTGACCAGCTCCTTCAGGTAAAACATTTTGGGGACACAAGCTACCACTACAATTCCATATGTCGAGATAACTTTATTTTGAGCAGAAGGGGATGAGTAGTAGTTATAAGCTATGGAGCAGTGAAAACTCTGGTCCTCGTGCCCGAAAATATTCAGGGTATCTCCTTAGAAATGTTTTCGATTTGCAGCCATAAGTTGATGACAACGTTCCTTTGCTCCTCATAGTATTTAAAATGGACAGTGCAACATGATAACATAATCTCCAGTAAATATTGGTTCAATGTGTTTTAATGGGAGATGTCCTCGACCTTTTCGCCTTTTAATGCCAATCTTTTCGATGTGTCTGGTGAGTCGTGACTAATAAAGGCATAATTAATGTGCATTGGGAATCACACAAAGTTGGTGAGGATGGACGACAACAAAAGTTGCTCCAAAACTTTTGTGTACCTGGAATCCCGACAACCCGTGAATGTGTGAGAACAAGAGATGAACAATCCACTAAGTATTGAAAGGCGGGGTACAATTCTTTAAAAAAGATGAGGTAAATAACCATTTTTTCCGAACTGATATTGCATTCTTGCTATGATGATGCCTTAAAATAACTAAAATAAAAAACTAATTAGATTCCATAATATTGTCCCATTAATGCATTTTAATGGGAGATGTCCTCAAGCTTTCCGCATATTAATGTCAATATTTTTGAAAATCTGTGATGAGTTGTCACTAGTTAAATCATATTAAATGTGCATTGTGAAGGGGTGAAGGTAGAGGGGATGGAGGGGAGTGAAAAATGATTTGGTACTTTTTTGAACGTGGGAATCCATGGTCCAATTGTAGATCACCCAAGTTTTGGATGCAATATGTATATTCCAAACATGGTGCGTGAGAGTTCGATAATGCCTACCCAAGAACCCACAACCATAAAATTGGATAAGGAAATGAAAACGGTCGATTGAACTCGTGATGTCAAGATATAGATGGATATAGATTTTGTGATTCCGCCACCTGGGAACCCGCTATCATAAAAATGCGACTAAGTATAGAAGAGAAAAAAAAGAAAGGGAGCCAAGAAATTTATGCTTGATAGACAAACACTTTGTTTGATAATTGTCAAGCGATAGAAATACATCGACTATGGGGCATGAGAGTTTGGGGCATGGGAGTTCCATAGGGCCTAGTTGGGAACTGACTGGCATAAAATCGGCTGAGTATGAAAACAAACAGCAGTCGGTCGAACTTGTGATGTCAAGATATAGATGGATGTTGAATTTTTGAGTCCACGGCCTTGGGAACCCACGAGCATAGACATGCGACTATGTATAGAAGCAGAAACAGATAATAGAGGGGAAGAAGAAAAGGGAAAAAGTGAAAAGTATAGAAGAGAAAAAAAAAGGGATTAAAGAAGTTTATGCGTTGTATAACAACGATTGATATTAAGTATGGAAAGGTGGGCCGGTCAGACGGAGTTATCATAGGCAGAGTGAGGCTTGCGAGTTCCAGGAGTCTGGGGCCGAATTGTAGAGAATCGGAGTTTTGTTGCAAGATGTATATCCGAACACGGGGCATGAGAATTCGATAATGGCTTCAGGGGAACCTGCAGCCATAAAATTGGCTAAGTGTGGAAATGGACTGCAGTCGGTTAGAGGCGTGATGTGGAGATATAGACAGATGTAGAATTTTGCACTCTGCCACCCCGGGAACCTGCGAGCATAAATATGCGACTATGCATAGAACCATAAACGGATAATATAGGGAATAAGAAAAGGGAAGAATGAGTAATGATAGAATAGAAAAAATAAAGAAAGAAAAGTATTGTATTCGTGACAAAAGAACACTTATTCTGATAAATATCAAGCTATAGAAACATATCAACTATGGGAAAAATATTTTCAGCCATGGAATATAGTTGAAGCTCAATAGACCCTGGTTCAAGATAAAAGAGATGTTTATATCTATCTCAACAAGCAATAGAAAAAATATATGACTTGGCACATTTATATGAAAGCATTCAGACGAAGTCATCATAGGTAGAGTGAGGCCTCAGGGTTTGAGTTCGGGGTCGAATTGTAGATAACTGAAGTTTTGGGAGCAAGATGTATACTACGAACACGGGGCATGAGAGTTTGATCATACTTACGCAGGAACCCGTGACCATAAAATTTGCCAAGTATGAAAACGAATGGTGGTCGGTCGGACTCGTGATGTAAAGATATATATGGGCATGGAATTTGTCACTCTGCCATCCCAGGAACCCATGAAGATGGAAATGGCACTAAGTATAGAACCAGAAACGGATAATAGAAGGGAAGAAGAAAAGGGAGAACATATAAGTATAGAAGAGGAAAAAGAAAGGAAGCAAAGAACTCTATGGCTCACAGATGAACACTTAGTGTGATAATTATCAATCCATAGAAACACATCAACTATGGGAAAAGCATATAGTTGGACAAATTGGACAACGTATGTAGATCAAAGTTTTTTTTCAACCATACCTCTTAGTCTCAGGCATACGCACTATATTTGCTGTGACACATTGTACTCCATTCTTGTGCCCAATGAATATGTTCTTGTGTTCTTGTTTCAATGTAGCAATACAAATAATACAATGGACATCAAAGCAAGTTTCTATGTAGGAACACATGGAAAAAAATATGAGTACAAATTTATTTATTTGAATACAGCAGCACAGAAAAATAGAATTGACATAAAGAAAAGTCAATATACAAGAAGATATGGAGTATCCAAGGAAAAAAATAACATAGCTGCAAATTAGTGTAACAAATATAGACAGAGTAATTGAAAAACATTTGGATATGGAACATGGGTAGAAATATGCACCTTTGCATGGATTCTTATAAACTTATGGTGAAGACTTCTTTGCCGTATCTAGTTCTCCAGTTTGTTTCTATGAAAAAATCACAAAACAAAATGGACATGAACATAAGT
>SNQJ01S0030075.1:0-21884 GCA_010110895.2 Picea sitchensis
GAAAGGGTCTGTGGGCCGGTGACATATATTAACCATGAAATTCATGTATGTCAGCCAGACAGTTCGTGGCAACATCTGGAATAAACTCTTCACTTATCTTTAAGAAAAATCAATTAAAAAAAAATCATTCTTGATGATCTCACGCTTTTGGACTTTGATTGCCCAATTCTTGTCATAGGCTTCCCATATATTGTCCAGATAAATGAAAAGACAATGTGGGAGAAAACACAGTTTGCGGTTCAGTTCTCAGTGCCAGAAAGAGATAATTACTCCATCTCAGATATGCTCTCACGGTGCAATAACGAACTTGATACATAAGCTATTTGAACGTATAGTTTTAAACAACTTTTAGAAACCATAGGAAGAAAGGCCGAATATGAAGGAGGAGACTTGGAAGGAAGTGCAAAATTTCCTTCAGTCAAACAGTAAATATAGGTGTAGAAGCTGGGGCCTTGTTTGCGGGTTTGAAAAAAATTTAAAATCTACTCAGTAGATAACCAGGCATGGATTGAGAGATAGAGAGAGGCAGAGAGAGAGAGCTCAAAACAAGACATGGCTAGATCCAGTTCAGATAGAAATGGAATTTGGTTTCAACAGTGAAACACTTCACAGAATTCATGGGATTCGATGTAGCAAAAATTATAAAAGGACCTTTAAGAGATTCAGAGCAACGCAAGAGGAAGCACTCATAGCTCGAAGATATACAAGCAACAGAAAAAAAATAAAAAATAACAATCAAGCAATCCGTACAAGTAATCGCCACCAGATAGCCAATCATAAAAACTGATTTGAATTAGATCGTTAATATCAGAGTCTGGACTGATTATATAACACTTTTGAGCGTATTACAGGTAGGTTATGTACATTTCCTAGATTAATTTAAAGGAAAGGTTCCACGGCAAAATGCTACCGATACAGTTCAATATAATAGTAACAAAGCCAACTTCATTTTCCAGAGAGCAGAAAGGCCGATCCATGCATCTTTAGAAACCCTTAAGATCTAAATGCCATATCTTATCCAGATCTTTGGAAGAGTGTACTTTAAAATAAAAGCGAACTAGCAATATATAACCCTAGAGTTATCACTATACAAGGGAGCATGCCTCTTCGCAATAATGGACACTCGTATATTTTAAAGATCTTTACAATGTCATGTTATAAAATATGGAATCCTCATGCATCAAAGCTTAAAATAATGGCATTATTAATAAACGCCTGAAATTGTTATTTTACCGGGAGAAAACTTACCAACAATAATAAACGCCGCAAGGAATAAAGCCATTAAAATATTTTCCAGTGCTGTTGAACACCGTGCATTTCTTCTTCCGTCCCATGGCTGGAGCCTTTCCAAAACCCTCGCGCATCAAATTTGAAGCACAAGAAACCTCAATACCTCGTGAATGAAAGCGAACTGACGCTTCTTGATATATTATCGTAATGCAGATAAAATCATCCCGACTATCTATCCACTCAGAAAAACCTCAGCATTGCAACTGCATCATCCACGACCTCTGCAGCTTCTCGTTTCGCGTGCTACAGGGTTCGGTCCTTCCTCTGGCAGCCATAACAAATGGCGACACCTCTGCGGCTTACTCCATGGCCCCTCTGCCAAATCGTCCACACCTAATCTGCAACTTGGCACCTCAGTTTCCTCAGCGTACCCCTGTGCCTTCAGCTCTGGGGTTACTGTCGCAGATAAGAAAAAAAAAAGGTTGAGCGCATATACGGAAGTCCGTGATATTATGCTCACTTAGCCATCTGCTCTGCCATTATCCCACCTTGAATGTACCAATGCACAGGGTGGCATTCAGTTTCCATCAACCGTGATTGAATTCGCATGGAAGGATGAGAGAAATGCGTCCATCTCGCCGAAACTCCTCCAAAGATACCAATGATTCTATACTTAGCAACTCTTCAGCGCCACTGCCATGCACAAGGCCATGACCAGACCAGCACCAGTGCACACGAGGCCACGAAGAGGAGTCTCGAAAGGGATGAGCATGGTGAGGGGGGGGCACGTGGGCCTCATGCGAGGACCCGCCGCCCATGTTAAATTTGTTTTTTTTTTATTATTCTTATTTAGTTTTATTTTTTTTTTGTTTTTTGTTTATTTTGGTTAAATTGTTAATGTTTCAATTTAAATTCAATGTAAAATTTTAAATGTTTGACTTTAAATTAATATTAAATTTAAACTATTAAACTTTAAATTAATGTTAAATTTTAAATATAATTTAATTTAATGTTCAATTTTAAATTTTAGTAAATAGAATACAATTTAAATAGCATATAGTTAATTTAGAGTTTAAGTTTTATGATTACTTAATTGTATGATTAATTAATTATATTTTATGATTAATTAATCATGTTTTAATTAATTAATTATATTTTATGATTAATTAATCATGTTTTAATGTTGTTATGTTTTAGAAATTTATTTATAATTAAAATTATGATTAATTATAAAAGATTTATAATTTCATGCTTAAGGAAGGAGGAACAACCTCCTCTGATTTACTTTCCTCACACCGACAATGTAAAGGAGTTTGGTAGATACTAGTTGTCGAGACTTCAAGGAATGCGTCAAAGGAAAGTGGATCTGACTAATTGAAGTGATGACTGATGGGTGTTTTAGCGAAGGTTAAGGACCTATAGAGCGAAATAAAGCGAGGGGCTCAAGACACGCCATATCTAGTGGCTTATAGTGTAAAGGGACAATAGCCATGAGGGATTTCCAATGGCAGCAGAGTGCAACATCTGGATTTCCTTCGTAATGCTTGTGACGAGGTCCACGACTATCTCGAGGGAACAACTAGTAGGGGCGGGGTTCCATGGGAAGGAACTCATGTCGGCAGTCCTATCTTGATTACCTGCGAGGTTCAATCTAGGTGTTACATGTTGGCGATGTGGGACCCATTACAGCCCGTGGCCCTTGAGTTGCAATCGAGTTGTGCCCAGAGAAGGAAAGGCCAGATGAGGAGAGCAAATGCTGACCACTGATTCACCTTGATGGTTAATAATCGTCCCGGTAGAACATCAATCCCGCGGTGGGTGGAGTCATCAGAATGCAACTAAATCATATCAATGTCAAGATTTTTGTTTACGGCTTCACAGTGCGACGGAATAATTTCCATTTCACCATCCATTAGAAAAGAGTGGGTTGTGAGCCTCTGGCGAGAACACGATGACTTTAAACAAATTCGAGATGGCTTGGGGGAAAAACAAGCGATGGGACCTAATTAGCCGATATTTGTATAGTAGACCTGGGAGTGTGCACTACCGGGTTGAAGGTATACACGATCACTTCTCTTGGGGCATATGACCTAATCATTGGAATGGATTGGTTAGCGACTCATCAAGCGTTGGTAGGTGTTCGCAAAGAGGGGTGCTTTATTGTCGGCGATGAAGGAATGCCAGTAGAGATCCAAGGTGTGCAGAGAAAAGTGTCGTTACGGCTTTATATCAACTATGAAGGTTAGCGATGCTTGAGACAAGGGAATTAATGGGTGTATATATAGTCTGCAAGCGGTGAATGAGGAAGGGACCCTCATTGGATTGTTACAGATATTGTCGAGAATTCCGGGGATGTTTTCGAGCGAGAGTTACCGGGGTTACCTCAGGAGGGAGCTTGTTTTTACTATTGAGATAAAACCTGTTGCATAACCAATTTCCAAAACTGCGTATCGGATAGCGGTAGCGAGAACTTTAATGAGAGTTGCAAATGCGGTTGAAAGGATTCTTGGACTTGGGGCTAATAAGGCCCGGTGTCTCACCTTGGAGTACCCGGTAATTTTGTAAAGAAGAAGGATGGATCTTACGACTGTGTATAGACTTCTGAGGGATTTGAACCGTGCTACATTGAAAATAGGTACCCAATGCCTTGAATAGATGACCTTTTTTGATCATATGAAGAATGATGGAAGTATTCTCAAAAGATCGATTTGCGATGAAATTTATCATCAGTTAAGGATTAAGGAAGGTGATATCCCAAAACTTTCCTTTCGAACTTCGGTTTTGGACATTCTGAGTTTATTTATGCGGTACCCTTCCAGTTGACCAATCGCCAACAATATTCATAGACCTCATGAGCAGCGGTATTACGGAAGTACCGTCGATTTGTACGGAACAGATGACATCCTCATCTATTCAAGAATGAAAGAGAACATAGGAACACCTACGAATTAGTGTTGTCACATATAGGGAGAACAAATTGTATGGGAAGTTAATGAAGTGTTCCTTCTTTGAGAAAGAGATCCACTATTTAGGTCATCATTTACGGCGAAGGAATCTATGTGGATGAAGGGTGAAAACCATTATGGAGTGGCGGTTTGAAAAGTAACCCCATGAGGTGAGAAGCTTCATGGGCTAGCGAAATTAATGCTCGGAGATTTGTAGAAGGATTCTCAAAATAAGCGAAACCCATCACCACCTTCCAGCGCAAGGGGTTGAGTATGAATGGGCAGGAAAAGAATGTGATAGTGCATTCATTGAGCTTAAGAGGTTACTAACAGTGCGCCAATTCTGAGTGTCCCGGATATGGAAAAGGACTTCCGCAGTGCATGGATGCCTCGAAGCAGGGTTGGGGAGGCTGTTAATCTCTGAGGATGGAGGAGTGATAGCTTATTCGTCAAAGAAGTTGAAGAAACACGAAGTTATCACGACTCATGATTTAGAGTTGGCAATTTGTAATGCTAGCTCGAAAATTTGGAGGCACTATCTATGTGAAGTGGAATTTGAGCTCAAAGCGGACCATCAAAGTTTAAAACATCTCTTCACTCAAAGTAGAATGCCGGGCAAAGAGGCGATGGAGTGAGTTTATGAGTGAGTAATTTTGGTGGTACAACAAAGGGAAAGGAAAATGTGGTGTGCAGCTGCCTTGAGTAGGAGAATACGTATCTTCTCCTTGGTAACCTTAAAGGTCAATCGGGGAACATGTGTTGGTACAACTCCAGGGAGATAGTTGGTATTTAAAGGTTACTTCAAACCTCGAGGGCGGGAGGCAGTTAGAGCTAAAGTATGAAGGATATAGTCACGGAAGCAGAAATGATTTGTTAAAGATATCGAGGAAGGATGCATCCTTGAGGGAAGATGGGGATATTCAGAGCATCATATTGAAGGAAGCCCTTAGAGCACTTTATTGTGCGTCCAGTTAATGAAAGATGTGCATGAGATATGAGAGCTCTTCTTACAGGTAGGTATGAAGCCCGATGTAGTCCATTTCGTGTAAATGCCTAGAGTGTCAATAAGTGAAAGCCGACCACCATCACCGGAGACCTCTACAACCACATGATGTCCCTATGTCCAGGCGGGAAGTCATCTCTATGGATTTTGTTGTGGGGTTGTCGGCTCCATCTCATAGACACAATACCATTCTTGTGATAGTGGATAAGTTAACCAAGGTGCTCATTTTATTCCGGTTAGAGACACTTACGATGTCAGCGATGTGGCACGTGTGTTTTGTAAGCAAGGTCATCCAGTTTACTGCAGGGATACCTAAGAAGATCATTTAGGATAGGGACTCAATTCACTTCTAGGTTTTGGACAAGTTTCAAGTCAACGTTGGGAACTCAGTTAAACTTAAACACAACTTATCATCTTGAAAGCTTGAGATGGGGCAGAAGTAAATCAAGTCACTTAAGAAGACATTCTTAGGTTGTATGTTATGGATAATCAAATACATTGGGATAAGTACCCAACTTTGGTAGAGTTTTCCTACAATAGAAGTTATCATAGCTCCATCGGAATGCCACCCTCTGAATCTCTTTATGGAAGGACATGCAGCATGCATTGAGTTGGGATGAACTAGAACCGAGTAACAGTTGGGCCAGAATTGATTCAAGAAATGGAGGCAATTGATTGAGATTGAAATGAGACTAAAGGAAGCATACCGGGATAGGCTGAGAAAAACTATCTTGAGGATACACCTGGGACCAGTAGAAGTTATGAAGTGGGAACCCAGGAGTTTTCATTATTATCCGGGCCTAATAAGAATTTACCATATGATTCGGGGAAGGGACAAAGTTGTCACCTACAAACATAGGACCATTCGGGATCCAAGAGTGGACCCATTGCCCTGCTCGTCTCCCGTCTTGCCACCACTTGCATGAAACTCATAATGTATTTCATGTATGTTTCACGTCATTATATTTGTTGATGAATCACATAAACTAAATTGGGAAGGATTGGAGGTGCTCAGGGCATTAGGGAACCCTCGCGAGGGTAGAACCCAGATTACATATTGGACCATAGAGTCCAGTATTTCGAGGGAAGCTGTCTAGTAGACCAAGTTAAGGAGTCCGATTAGGACAAGTATAGTCCAGGGATCGCTGTTGGGAAGACGCCGAGACACTACGTTAGGACTATCCCTCACTATTTTGACCACCTCGAGGGATAGTTTCCTGCCGAGTTGGAATACATAACACCACCTTTTGACTTAGACAGCCGGAGTTACACGAGGCCTATATACTTTATTTTTCTAAGTCATGGGTAAAACTATTAAGTGATACGCTTAAACTTTAAAATTTATGAACTTTTATGAATGTTTTAAATGTTATTAAAATTTATGAACTTTTATGAATGTTTAAATGTTATTTGATGATGATGTATATGATGCGATCTACTACGTGCATGTAAATTTTATGAATGTTTAAATGTTATTTGATGATGATGTATATGATGCGATCTACTACGTGCATGTTAATTTTATGAATGTTTAAATGTTATTGATGATTATGTATATGATGTGACACATTGTGAGAATGAATAAATTAATGAATGTTTAAATGCTATTAGGATGATGTTGGATATGTATGAGGAGCAATGGAATTGATGAGGGGAGTTTGGTGTGGAACTTTGTACAAGTTATTGGGAAGCACTTATACTAATGGGTGTATCATTTCTATTGTCCTTTAGCAGAGAAATAAAGAATATATGATCCATACTATCCTTGGAAAGAAGACCATGTTGTGGCATAAAAGACTAGGACATATTAGAGAAAAGGGCCTTCAAATAATACATTGTAAAGGTATGGTTGAAAGTATGTCTAATTGCACCCTGGATTTTGATTTATGTGAACATTGCATATATGGTAAATATAACCAAGTAAGATTCCCATCTAGTGCTACAAGAGAAAACATGATCTTCAAGTTGATACATAGTGATGTGTTCGGACCTGTGGTTGTTCCATCACTAGGTGAATCTATGTATTATGTTTAATTCCTAGATGATTTATCAAGGAACACGTGGATTTATTTTCTTAGGAAGAAAGAGGTATTTGATAAATTTGAAGAGTTTAAGGATTTGGTAGAAACTCTGACAGAGAAGAAAATAAAGGTGTTGAGGACAGATAATGGTGGAGAATTATGTGGGAATGAATTTGAAGAATTATGTGGGAATGAATTTGAAGAATTATGTAACAAGTTTCATATAGCAAGGAAGAATACTACTCCATACACACCTCAACAAAATGGGGTTGTACAAAGGTTGAACATGACCTTGATGGAAAAAGCAAGGATCATGCTCAGTGGTGTAGGGTTAGAACAAGAATTTTGGGTAGAGGCAGTGGGTATTGCATGTTACCTAATAAATAGATCACCCTCATCAACGTTGGTGGACAAAAAATTGCATGAGGTATGGACTGGTAAGAAACCCTCTCTTGAACTTATTAGAGTGTTTGGTTGTGATTCTTATGTACATGTTCCAAAGGAAAATAGGAGCAAGCTAGATAATAAAGTTGAAAAGTGTATCTTTATTAGTTATAAATATTGTATGAAAGTTTATAAGTTTTGGAAGCCAGAAACTAAGAAGATTGTTTATAGTTAGGATGTTGTTTTTAGAGAGGTTAAAGATGTTCCCAGAAAGGAATTCCTACCGAGGCAAGAATAAATTGAGAAAACAGAGTTTGAGTTGGATGATGCAAAATCTGAATCAATGAAAGAAGATAAAGAAGAATCTCATACTCCAGTATTGAGGAGATCAATGAGGGAATTAAGGAAACCATAAAGGTATAGTCCACCTAATTTTCGTGTTAATTTTGCTTTATATATTACTGATGATGATCCCAGAATTGTTAGGGAAGTAGT
The DNA here is from genome assembly GCA_010110895.2 of Picea sitchensis. Lineage (NCBI taxonomy): Eukaryota > Viridiplantae > Streptophyta > Pinopsida > Pinales > Pinaceae > Picea > Picea sitchensis. The sequence continues at coordinate 8,079 of SNQJ01S0030075.1, forward strand.
GCATTTATAGGATAGTAAACTATGTAAGAAATCCATGGTTGAAGAGATGGATGCCTTGGATTAGAATGAGGCATGGGATCTAGTTGAGTTGCCAACTGCAATAAAGGCCATTGGCAACAAATGGGTGTTTAAGAAGAAGTTGAATGTAGAAGGCAGAGTGGAGAAATACAAAGCTCGGTTAGTAGAAAAAGGTTATTCCTAGGTAGAGGGAATTGACTTTGGTGAAATTTTTTCTCATGTTGCCAATTTAACTTCTATTAGATTTATTTTACCTGTTCTTGTTGATTTTGATTTTGAAGTAGAACAAATGGATGTGAAGACAACATTCTTACATGGGGATCTAAAAGAAGAAATATACATGAACTAGCCAGAAGGATTGGCAGCGAAGGGAAAGAAAGAGTTGTTATGTAAGCTAAATAAGTGACTATATGGTTTAAAGCAATCACCTAGGATGTGGTACCAAAAGTTTGACACATACATCCTTGGACTAGGATTTGTGAGAAGTAGTGCTTATCACTGTGTATATTCCAAGTAGGATGGTAATAACTTCATTTATGTAGTGTTGTATGTCGATGAGATTTTGCTGGTAGGAAATAACATGGATGTTATCAAGGAGGTGAATTCACAATTGTCCTATGAATTTGACATGAAGGATCTCGGTGTTGCTAACTTCATTCTGGGAATGGAGATTAAAAGAGATCGTGCAAATAGGAAACTTTGGTTGAATCGGAGAAAATATGTTGAGACAATATTGCAGAGGTTTAATAAGTAGGAAAGCAAATCAGTGAAGGTTCATATTCCTGTAGGTGTAAAGTTATCAACTGATCAATATCCAAAGACACAAGAAGAGGAAGAGGACATGTCCCATGTTCCCTATGTTAGTGTGGTTGGAAGTTTGATGTATGCAATGGTATGTACTAGAACGAGCATTGCACATGTAGTGGGAGTTTTGGGTAGGTATATGTCAAAATCGGGAAAGGAGCATTGGACAACAGTAAAGAGGGTTTTCAAGTATTTGTGTGGTACTTATAGTTATGGACTGTGCTACTAAGGAAGACTAGGATTGGACAGATTGTTGGACATACATTGGTTTGTTGATGCAAATTAGGCTAGAGATATGGATCGCAGAAGATCTACAAGTGGATATATGTTTAACCTATTTGGAGGAGTAATAAATTAGATGAGCAAAATACAGGCTGTAGTGGCACTCTCAACTACGAAAGTTTAATGCATTGTAGCCACTCATGCATGCAAGGAAGCAGTATGGTTATAGAGATTGTGTTGGGTATTGGGTTGGTACAACAAGCAATAAGAATAGATTGTGATAGTCAGAGTGCAATCTTCCTGGAAAAGAACCCAACTTATCATTCAAAGACAAAGCATATTTATGTTTAATATCACTTTGTGAGAGACATGGTTGAATACAAAAAGGTGTTTTTTGGAGAAGGTTGACACTTTGAAGAATGTTGGAGATTCATTGAAAAAAAAATTGAGCACTGAGAAGTTCTCCTGGTGTAGAGAAACAATGGGCATTACTACCTTGGATTGTTGACTATGTAATCTTGTGACCCCCTATATGCAAAGAAAACAACAAGTGGGATAATGTTGGGTATGTGTTATATTATTTGCATGTGTGTGGGGGGATGCGTCAGATTTGACGACAATATCTGACAATCCCCAAAAACAAAATTGGGCATTTTTTGTTATTTTAACGTTTTTCACTATTTTTAGTGGTTTTATAAATTAATCTCGGATTAAGGAATTATGATTGTGGTAGCCGCGGAATACCTAAAATATTTTATATATTGAATTGTGAATGGTGAAATTAATACAATGAAGAGTTGAGAGGTGCGACATCAAGGAAAGTTGGTTTTCTCCCGGTTAAGGATTTCCAACATAAATCTCTGTGTACTATGTGTATGGGTCATTGATTGATTTTCGTTTTGCTTAAGAATCTGTATGCACTGCTTTACTTCACGGGTTTAAAAATTATAATCACAAGCATAAGATATAATGGTTCTAGGATATTAATATCCAAAATCATGATCATTCAAAGATAGAGACTATAGGGCTCCAGTGACTAGGTAAATAGTTGTCTGTCAGGGAAAATTACATGATTTTCATCTCTCTCTCTCTCTCTCTCTCTCTCTCTCTCTCTCTCTCCATTTATCCAATCAACCACCCGTTGAGCCCTCAATAAATCCCCTTAATTTTTAGAAAAATTTAACCCCCCCCTCCCCCCCCATTACATTTTTAAATTAATGCCTTTTCTTGTTTCTCTTGATTTAAAGGGATTATTTTATGATTATTTTCGTTCTCAGTTAGTAGGTTTTGAGTGCTTCTTATGATCGACTCTTTATGGTTTTTTATGGGATGACGACTTGATGATGTAATGTTGTTGAAATGAATTCATTAGTATGGAAGTGAGGAACCATTAAATGCATGTAATTTTATGATCGTGATTTTGGTGACAAGCTTGTTGCGTGATGAAAGTTAGTTGTTTCGTCGCATTTTCCTCGCATGTATAATGGTTGTGTCATTTGAGTTTGTTTATTTTTTTTATCATTAAATATCATTTACACACTTATATGGACTTACTCGGAGTAGTTTTTGACCTCTGTTTACATAGGAGTAGGTTATTATGATGTTTACGCTTGCATCAAGATTTGGTTTTCAATGCATAAATTAGTTAACTTATCATTTTAGTTGATTAAAATAATTCGACTAAAAACTAAATCTTAAAATGTTTAATTTGTGTCTTGAAAGAATATATGTTAAAAAGTGGAAAAGATCTGACTATTTTGAATTTGAATAACATATTATTTTTTTATGAACCTTAAACTTATGGTAAAAAAATAAAATTTATCTTTTTTGCAATTTTAAAATTTTGGACAAAATTGAAATAACTCAATTAAGGCTTATTCATATCCAAATCAACTACACCTTAAAAGAACATATATAAAAGAATGAGTTAACAATTTTCATTTTGAGTAAAGCATTATTCTTAACAAAGCCAAATCTTTCATTGAAAAATGTTTTGTTTACTTTTGCTCTTTGACAAAATATAATGCCTGACTACTAGAATTATATTATTGGTGAGCTTTGTCTTAATTTGATTTAGCTTTCAATCAGAAAGTTGGATTCTTGTCGAACTTTGTCTTAATTTGATTTAGTTTTCAATTGAAAAGTTATGCACCAATATTGGAAAATACGATTGTCAAATAATAAGATTAGGCGTCATTTTGATCCATTTAATTTCTAAACATAAGAAGTGGATCACACTTTATAAAAAAATATCAAATTGAAAATCAACAACAATGTAAGAAAACAGATTTTGACATTGAAAGTATTGAAATCAATTTTATAAAGCCTTGTCATATTAAATTTTGTATGATTATTTGAAACATGCTATTTTATTGCAATTTCTTAAAATGTGTGAACCTTTTATTTCTTTCAAATCTATGCATAAAACCTTCTATCTTTGGAAAAATACGCGCATGGTCCATTTCATTTATTACATCTTTTTGGTTATACTATTTTTAAGGCATCACTATTCTTTGTCTGATACCCATCCTATTTGACACAATAATCTTTGGAAAAAAAAAAAACATTAACAAAATTAGCCAGTAAATAATGAGATTCGACGTCGTGAATTTCTCTAAGATCTCATCATGTAATAAAAAGGTTATTCACTTTTTGGCTTTGGTTATTATTAATGGAATTTTTTTAAGTTAAAATGTTATCCTTGAATTGAAATGAGCTTTAACATATAATACAATAATCACCCGAATGAAATGCATAACTCAAGCATGTATAGAGTATTTAAATTGCTGAATTCAAAAAGTATTTTATAAAGGTATTAATTAATGGTTTTTGTGCAGGATTATGATGTAAAACATGAGACGATGATTAAAACAAATATATATATAATTTATTTTTAAGGTCATGGCCAAGCTAGCATATCAAATTGGTGTATGAGACCCCTTTGTTTGTGGGACAAGGGACCCCCCTCCGCTCAGCGATTTGACTGGTAAAGTCTACGAAGGTATACATACCCTACCCCCCTCTGGATTTGAACCTTGTGTTCAATATTTGACTGTAAAATCTCTACTTTTACGGGAAAATCACATGTTTGCATTAATACCTTGTCAACCATACAAAATTCAACTTGGCCCTTCAAAAGAAGTTTGTTAAATAAAATCACAAGGGAATTTGCCTCCATAAAATGGAGATCAAGGAGTGGACCAAGGAGGGGAGACAGAAAGAGAATAAGCCCACATTATCGTGGAGCTAAACCTTAAGTTCATCGTTGCAAAGGGGGGTTGGACATCACGGAAGGGACCACACACTATTGTGGAAAATTTTGGGAATTTCAATTGGTGGTGGTTCGTGATGAAGGAATATGGGCACTAGATTGGTTAGACTACTCTATATGGGCACTAAATTGGCTAGACTACTCTACTAATAGACTGTAAACTTTTATCATGAATACAAAAAGTTTTTCTTGTGATATAACTAGACTATTTAGTTATTTGTAAGGAATTATTTTCTTTTAATACTATAAATTTTGAAGTGTAACTCTATGTATTTATACCATGGTTTCAATTAAGGATTTGTAGTTTGCATTTGTTTGGGAAGATTTATTGTACTGAATAATGAATACATTTTTCTATATTATCATTTATGTTTTAACGAATGCTTATGTCAAATACGAAGAACAAATATATTACTTTTTTCATATAAGTATTTATCTAAAATAGTAATTATATTCGTTTATGTGTGAAATATTGTTGAATGAAACGAATTATTTCTTTTTTTCAACAATTAATATTAAGTTTTGTATTTTATATTATTTAGCCTTTTCTCTCGATTGGGATAGTTAGTGAACATTAGATTGCATCTTTGATTAGTTCTTAGTTCATGTTAAATTCATTTTATCTCGATTGGATAAGATTTTAAAGTTGATTTCAAAATCCATTTAGTGGCAACTGTGCCCACATACCGGTGGACATCATCAAACCAAATGAGTATAGGTCTAATTAGGGCCTTGATCGGGTGATGATCCCCTGTTGCAGGAAGGAATTTTTCCGCCTTTCAACAATTAGCACTAGAAGGAGAGCGGGATGACAAGCTAGCCTTGCAGAGTCATTTGTTTTGAATGTGTTAACTACCAATGCCTCCTATCCTTACTCCTGATTGGGAGCATGCTTCTGCTTCTCTCCAAAAAGCTAGTTTTGTTAAAAAAAAGAAGACAATTTATATCTTGTCAAAAAATTTATTTGATGGTGAAGGTGTTCAATCTACATCTGAACATCTTAGGCATTTCATTTGTAATTGTAAGTTTTATAAAGTGACTAATGATCTTGTAAAATGCATATTTTTCTCCTTCACTTTCAAATGTTGAATCAATCAATGGTTCAAAGCTTTTCCAAACGACTTTATTCACAATTGGAAACAATTCACATATGAGTTTTTACTTTCTTTTGAGGATTATGATTTTGATAGATTATTCAATGAATTGATGAATCTTATAAAAGAAACTCATGAATCAATAGGTGTTTTCTATGCAAGGTTTAAATTCAAGTATGGCATAGGTTTCCTTTGAATGATAAACCTTTTGCACTACAGTTCCATGAATTGTTTATTTACCTTCTTTTTATTTCTGATAAATATTATCAATCAATTTGTTATTGTTGGATTACTGAGAGGGGGGGTGAATCGGTAATAGAGCAATCTAATCATTTTTAACCATATAATCCAAGTGTTATATCAATGTAGCATTATCATCCAATAACTGTAGAATAAATAAGCAATGAACAAATGAACAATCATACACATACACAGTACACCAGTGTTTTACGTGGAAACCCAAAGCGGGAGAAAACCACAGAATGTTTTTTCTTATATGTCTTGAAGAATTATATTCATTAGAAGCACCAACTTCCAGGAAACCAATGCACGTTTTTTTCCTTATATGTCCTAGCAATACATTCATTGAAGCACCAAATTCCTTTTGTTTCTAGATGCAACTAGGAAGGAGGCGGGCTCTAACCTCCTAGTTTTTCATGCTACAACCCGAGGGAAGCTCCAACCCCACCTCCTGGCTATAACCGTAAGGAGGCTACAACCCCCTATGTTCTTCGAATACAATCAGAAGGTGGCTACAACCACCTGTCCTTGCCCCATCCAACCGCCCTGAAGTAGAAGTAGAATGATGGAATCACTGTCACACTATCACTGTGAGATATACCATTGTACAATTGTATCAATCTGTACCACTGACCTGCATCCAACCTGTACAACTTCCCTGTAATTAATATGTACCTGAACTGAACATGTATGAACAAAATACAATAGATAAGTGACCTATAGTGTTGCAACACGCGTATGTACGCACCCTATCTGTTATGCAGCCTGCGTATGTACGCGACCAAACTGTTATGCAACCTGCGTATGCCTTTTGAAAACTAGAGTTTTCTTTCTTCTGAGAACTTCTGACCATGTGTAACTTCTTTCACATAGATCTATAACATGTCACTGCATCCAGACTATAACTGTACCCTGTGCATGCATCCTCATACATAACGTTTACCCAAAGCATATATATCTATCTCTAGTCATGTGCCATATAGGTGTGTGTAATCATGAACAAGTATAATAGCCCTCGCATGATCTAGTCATCAAACCCTTTCTAATATTCAACCTCTCAATACATCAATCACTTCACAAATACAAGCTCTCAACCATGTACCACAAGAACCCTTAGCCATATGTCAAGAAATACAAGATGTGCCTCAAAAAGGAGTATCAATGATAAATATACCAGCACTGTATTTCTGTAGATATGACTTATGAAGAATATCCCATGCAGCCACTTGTCTCTCTAGGGAGAATCCTCAAATCTCCATAACCATTTCATATGCATACATCAAAATCCAACTATTCATAGAAATAAGACATACCTTTTGAACCAATGGATAGATCTGATCTATCTGATCACTGTAGACCTTCCTGGGAGCTTGATCTCAAAATCTAGAACCTCTACATCTTCATCTTCTCAGGTTTACATGGCTTTACCAACATGTATGCACCCTATACACTGCCAGCCCGCGTACGCCTTAGTATGTACGCACCCTATACACTGCCAGCCTGCGTACGCCTCAGAAAATAGGGTTTTTAGTATTCGTTGTAATTTTGAGAATTTCGTCATCAACCCTTTGTACTACCTCAAACTTTCACAACTTCAGATGTATCAATGAGTACTTGCAATAAGCCTCACACAACAAAAGATATTCAATGTGTTCAAGTGTGATTACATGAGAGAGCCTTGCCTCTTATTTATACTTTCATGTAGAATCCCACTTCCCTTATAATTTTAGGGAGTTCTCCATTAACTTAATTATTTAAATAATTTATTTTTCCAACACTTTGACTTTTTGGGGCTTCTAGATGACTCATGAGGTTCCTCGAACTTCACATGGCCATAACTCTCTTACCGTGAGGATTTATGTGACGTTCCACATATCACCGGAAATGGCATGACAAGCACTATCAATCTAGGATAGTTTCATTGACAAATTCACTTACCTTCATCTCATTATTCCACAAATAAGCATGGGTTCTCTAACCATACTTCTAGGATAACTCAATCCGCAAAGTGTCTTCCCGTGAGGGCTTTCACCATAAGGGGACCACTTTGGAGTTCATCCATTTGTACTTCTTATCAACCAATGCAAGACAATAATGAGTCATCTTTACATCAAACAAACTTGGGTCCATTACCCAAACCTTTGTGCTACCGAACTTTCTTCAAGGGTTTACATCAATGACAACCAACCTTAATCAACAATTATGATCAAGATGATAGTTCACAAGTTGAAGTTGATTCACAAGAAGACCCCAAGAATATTCAACATATGCTAGGTTCATTCTTCACTCATATGGATTTAGATCGGGAAGACAATCTTTTACAAAATTCTTCTTCGATTCTTAATTAACATTTCTCCAACATTTCTTCATTTGGATGTAGGGGAACCCTCCAAAGTTGAATTTTTAACCCCTATCCTTATTGAGGTTTCCACATAAGTAGAAATAGAAAACAAAAATTGTTCATATGATTGAAGAAAATTGTAACACTTCTGAATATTTAAAGACTTAGAAGAAGTGTCTTGTGAACAAAATAACGATAGAGAACCAACTTCTTTAGGAATTACTATTGTTGAGCATTCTATTGACCGTCTCGACAAAAAAAAAAATTGAATCTTCTTACTCTAATTATATATGTTGTCCACTTCAAAACTTAATTTCATATGAACATGAATGTTCTTTAGATGACACTCTTTGTTCTAAAAATTTTATGGAACGGATCCAAGGTATGGGTAAGTTAGTTAGAATAGAAGGAATTGATCTTGTTCAGTAGATTTCACAATACTTAGAAGAAAAGAGAAATATTGTGGAAGATGTTATGCATGAACATTCAATCTTACCAAACATTTAAAGGGAAAAATCATTCAGTTTTTTTCATTAAACATACAAATTTCAAACAACTCCCTTGTAACATTCTCGAGAGTTCATAATCCAAGCATTATATAGATCTATAAGTGAGAAAATAGGAATCATGTATGAATATAATAAATAAAAATTATTACAATCTAAGGAACTCATTTCATTTTCTTATTTCTAACTCATTTTACTCTTTATATCTTGATCTCTTTGAAGGCCTCGATCTACATTATGTTTCATTTGATATATTCAAAATTATGTCTTCAAGGCCAAATTCCATTCCTTTTGGATGAAAAGTCGTGATGATTTTCATATTAAGAAGGAAAATCATGAGCTAGTTCATATGAAACAATTTGATTATTTTCCATACCAATCTTTTAATTAGGAGGAAGATTCACATAGAGGCATCTATGATGGTATCGATTCCTTTAATATTAATACAACTATTATTGGAAGAAATAAGGAGTCTTGTAGTCATCGTGTTTTGTTGTTTGAAGGTGAGCAATCTAATGTACTAGAGTGTTTTGATGATAACCATATTTGTATTATTTTTTCCTTCTCTACAAAATGGGAATGTCACAATTTTATATTATTGGATTATCACGATTCATCTCTAGTTTTTAATCATTTGGTTCAAGGTTTTAAAATCGCTCATATGGAGAATGAGGCACTTCTAAGTAGTTATATCGTTATATTAGGTCTTTGTTATCCTATTTCACCTTTGAAACCAATTCCTACTTTCAACAACAAAATTAACACAATTCATCCAAATTTTAATGTTTGTTCTCAAAAGTTGTATTTCTCACCCTTGGTTTACCTTTAGCAATTTAATGTTATATATTATGAATTTCAAGATGTAATTACAAATTGGTTGGGATTCTTATTTGAAAAGGTTTCCACGGGATGGTAATATGATCATCTTTTTATTTGTAAATGGAAGTTCAAAGGTTGAACATAAATTAATTCTTCCTTCTAATCTATTAATGTTTTTGTAGGATTGAAAATACTTGAATGGTTGCACTAGAAGTATGATTTCACATAGTTATTGATAGTTAATATACCATAGAACAGGTTTAGAAGTATATTATTTAACTGTAATTTCTCAATTTATTTTATAATAATGTATTTATGAAGTGCTACGTCAATTTCAAGCTGAAGATGAATCAACATCGAAATACATTCAGGGAAGATTCTCTTTACCCTTCCTCTCTCTTGATTATTGATTATGTTGTTCACAGTTCCATTGGTTAAACACTTTATTTTCCATTCCTATCTTAGATTTATGATTATCAGTTGACGTTATATAAGGATTTGGTCTCTTGCAAAGATTGTGAGGCATGATTTATTTAAGAGAGAGAAGCGAAATGAAAATTTGAACTTTGAATCTCTTTTCAAAGTATAAATTAATTTATAAGGTTCTCATAAATTGAAGTTTGATGTCATAACTGTGCACTTGATTTATGATTATTTTTTAAGCAATTTCTATTTTATGTTTGTTATTTTTCTTTGTGTCTTAATTAAAGAGGTCTTATTAACTAAACATATCATATCTTGGTTTGGACATGTTTCTTTGATATCTTGATTGATATGTTAGTGTGCTTTGGGCCTAATTTTGGTTTAATTAGCTACATTAGTTGTTTGACTTCATATAGTCTTTTGGAATTTGATTAGTTTAGGATAACGTACATTTTGTTTTGTTTTTTGTTAGCTATTTTTTTTGGTTTGATTCTTTTAGTTTATTTTGTTTTTAAGTTTTTATTCTTAAATATGGGGAAATTTTTCGAGGTTGCACAATTGTGATTTGTACTTTGTTATTATTATAAATGGGGTTTCTTAATCTGAAAACATATACAACAAATTTTAGATCTTTGTTATTGATTAGTGATTATGATGTAACACTAATGACTAATTTTAAATTATGATGATACTATTTAAATAGAGGGAAAAGTCTATCTCTTTCTTTTCTTTGAATTCCACTCTTCATCCCACCACATTAAAGTAATATTTTACATTGATAGTTTAAGGGGAAATTTTGGGGTCAAATTTTTAAAGTGTCACCTCTATTCTTTAAAATAAAATTATCTCTTGTACCACCCTACTCCCTTCACCCAATTGTATATTACAATTTCTACAAATCAAATTTAAAGGGTCAAATTAATTAATATAAGGGAGTTGAAAGCACTGCAAAGTGTGGGAAGTACAAGTAAACTCATCAGGGCTATGGACGCTCACTGGTAGCGGGGCCATAATTGTACGGTACCAAGACACCTTTGTTGAGGCTATGGACACTTGTGAGCAGCGAAGCAATGCCTGTAAAAAGTGGTAGATTGTAGACCATTATAGATGCTTGATTATCATAAAACTTCATAGTTGTACCTTTTCTATTCAACTGTATGAGGATAGCTTAAATTAAATTTTCCTTATTTTTGGATTCATTGTTTAAAGATAGAGTGGATATTAAGTACTCGAAATGTTCTTATTTACACAATTAAACTTGCCTTGTGTGGGACCCGCAAGATCTTACAATGTTTAAGAATATTTTGAAACCTATCATTTGGTTTTTAATAATAAAACCTCATTATATTAATAACAGAGATAATTGGTTCGCCCAGTTAGTCGTCATTTGTTGAACCCTCTTCAAATTCCCTTAATTTTTAGCAAAATTAAAGGGCCCCCATTGAATTTTTAAATTAGTGTTTTTTTTTCTTGTTTCTCTTTATTTAAAGGGATTATTTTATTTCTCGGATAGTTGGTTTTGAGTGCTTCTTATGATCGATTCTTTATGGGGTTTTTTTTATGGGACAACAACTTGATGATGTAATGCTATTGGAATAAAGTCATTAGTGCAATTGCATGTATGTTTTGAATGGGAGTGAGGAACCACTAATGTGTGTAATTTGATGATCGCAATTTTGGTGACAAGCTTGTTGTGTCATGATAGTTGTTTCATCGCATTTTCCTCACATGCATAATGGTTGTGCCAATTGAGTTTGTTTTCTTTTTTATCATTCAATATTGTTTACATGCTTATAAGGACTTACTCGGAGTGGCTTCTTACCTCTGTTTACATAGGAGTGGGTTATTACGATGTTTACGATGTTTCGACACTTACGTCAAGATTTGGTTTTCAATGCATAAATGAATTAACTTAGCGTTTTGATGGATTAAAATAATTAGACTAAAAGCTAAATCTTAAAAAGTTTAATATGTTTCTTGAAAGAGTATATGTTAAAGAGTAGAAACCAACTGAATATTTTGAATTTGAATAACACATTATTTTTTTACGAGCCTTAAACTTTTGATAATTGTTTTTTTCTTTTTCGCAATTTTATAATTTTGAAAAAAATTAAAATAACTCAATTAAGACTTATTCATACCCAAATCAGTTATGTCTTAAAATAACATATATAAAAAATGAGTTAACAATTTTCATATTTCGAGTAAAGCATTATTTATAACGAAGCCCGCTCTTTCATTAAACAATGTTTTGTTTGCTTTTTCTCTTTGACGAAATACAATGCTTGACTACTAGAATTGGATTATTGTCAATCTTTATCTTAATTTGATTTAGTTTTCAATCGAGAAGTTCAATTATATTATTGTAGAGCTTTGTATTAATTTGATTTAGTTTTCAATCAAGAAATTAATGCGTCAAGATTGGAATATATGATTGTCAAATAATAGGGTTAGGCTCCATTTTGATGCATATTATTTTTAAATCAAATTAATAAGAAATGAATCACACTAAAAAATGAATTGAAAAAAAAATAAATAACAATGTAAAAAAATAATCATATAGATTTTGACTTAAAAATATTGAAATCAATTCATGTTAAATTTTATATGATTATTTGAAACATGCTTTTTTACTGTAATTTCTTTAAATTTGTGCGCCTTTTTATTTCTTTCAAATATATGCATAAAACCTTCTATCAAAGTTTTGCAAAAATACATGTATGTCATTTATCAGGTTATACTATTTTAAGATCCCAATTCTTTGTCTAATACCCATCCTATTTGACACAATAATCTGTGGCAAAAACATAAAACACATTAATAAAATTAGCCATAAATTCAGTAAATAATGAAATCCAACATTATGCATGTCCCTAACATCTCATTGTGTAACATGAAGGTTATTAACTTTTTCGGTTTTGGTTATTATTAATAGAAATTTAAAGTTGAAATACCTTTCTTGGTTATATCTGCTATATGAATTGAAATGAGCTTTTCCTTCACTCCAATTTCAATAAATTTTCGTAGTTGTAACATATAATATAATAATTTCTTGAATTTGAATGGCAGATCATATTTCAGATCGAAGGTTTATTTTCCTGATCAAATTCGAAAGAGTAGTCATATTTTTTATTTAATTTTTTTTAATTGATACAATGAAATTTATATATTCGAATATATGTTACTTACATTTTAAATTCATACCCAAATAAATTTCAAGGAAAATGTATTTGATTGTACCCTTCCATGTTGGGTAAGTGAGGGTATGAAAAGGATTGCAGAGATTTGAACTTGAGATTTGGCGCTCAACTTGCGAGGCTTTCGTTTTGGCTCCTACCCAGACAATGAAGCTTCCATAGGCTTAGTTACTTCGGGCTGAGCATTAGACTCTTCCTTTCTGTGGCCATTTTCAACTTTGATTTCGTTTTGTGTGGACAATACCCATCTGTAGCGGTTTCCCTTCGACTTCCGTCTTGATTTTACCGGGTTAACAACTGGGGTGAACTCGGTTATTTTCCATTTACACCTCTGTGCTGCAGTGAAAGTATATCTGACTCCTCTCTGCTTTATCACATGATTTTTCTACTTTCTAGGACCAGGGACTGACCATCTCTCTGTGTTTTATCTGATATTTGCTCTGCTTTCTAGATTTTTGTCTCTCCTCGGGCTCCCTGCCCCTGACAACATAAGATGTGGGAGCCTATCTTGCACCTGTAGACTTTTGTCCCTTGTCTTTGAACTCGTCTTTTGTTTTTCTAGAAGTTACATTTGGGGGTTTCTGCTAAGTCCTTCCTTCTGGGAACATGGGAGACCCATGGGACCACCCGGCCATTCTGGCCTCGATAGACGACCTCTGCTCCAGCCATTTCCGGGGGGAAAAGTCGGGCGAGTCTACAAGCTTGAGTCCTGGTCCCACCGTTCATGTTTCTGCTGCACAGCCAAGCTTAAATCCAGGGCCTCCTGATACTTTCGAGACTCCATTGTTTTCCTTAGGAGGTGTACGCTCTGGAGCAACGTCGACTTCCCTAGTAGCTCCACCGGACCTCTTAGTAAACTCTCAGACCGACA
>SNQJ01S0030075.1:21894-42322 GCA_010110895.2 Picea sitchensis
TTTAAGATGTCGCTCTTGCCACGTTCCAGACGTCGGGCTTGCCACGTTCCGGATGTCTCTATTGCCACGTTTCAGACGTCTCTCTTGCGACGTTTGAAACGTCGGTCTTGCCACGTTTGCAACGTCTCTCTTGCCATGTTTGAAACATCGCAATATAGACGAAAACGTGGTCGTCGGAAAAACGACGTCATGTGAAACGACGTTTGAGGGGGTCTGAGGTTTGTCGGTCTTCCGACAATAGAAAGTGGCAATTGTGTCGAACGCGCTGTCAGAATTTGACCCAAATGCAATAGTGTAATATACAAAAAATCTTGGGAAGAACATGTACAACATGTTGCCAGAGTATTACAACTATTGGAAGAGAAACAACTTTATGCAAATCCTTCCAAGTGTGCCTTTGGGGTTCAAGAAGTGGAATAATTGGGTTATATTGTATCTCATGAAGGTGTAAAAGTGGACCCTAAAAAAATTAAAGGTATGAGGGAAATACCAATTCCCAAAACCTTGAAGAAACTTAGAGGATTCTTAGGATTGACAGACTATTACCGCAAGTTTGTTAAGAACTATGGTCAAATAACATCATCTCTAACAACATTGTTCAAGAAGGAAGCATTTTCTTGGACTCAAGCATCAACCAAATCTTTTGAAAAACTTAGGGAGAATATGTGTACAACTCTTGTCCTGGCCACACTTGATTTCACAAAAACATTTATTGTGGAGTGTGATGTCTCAGGCCATGGAATTGGTGCAGTTTTAATCCAAGAAGGAAGGCCCATTGCCTTTGAAAGCAACCAAATTAAAGGAAAAAACTTACTCAAACCCATTTATGAAAAATAAATGTTGGTCATACTAGATGCGGTTAAGAAATGACACCCTTACCTTATAGGAAGACACTTCAAAGTAAAAAAATATCACGATAGTTTGAATTTCTTCTTGGAGAAACGATTATCTTCAGAAGAGTAACAAAAATGGGTTACAAAGACGCTAGGTTGTGACTTTGAAATTATCTTCAGAAAACGAAAACATAATGTTGTGGCAGATGCCCTTTCAAGTAAAGAAGAAGAAACATAAGGTTTATTATGTGATATTTCTATTTCACAATATTATTGGGTGGAAGAAGCAAGGATAGAATGGAAGCAAGATCAATATGTATGCAAGATCATTCAACAACTACAAGAGGACCCTGGTTTATTAGATAATTTTGTATGTAAGAATGTTTTGCTATGATATCATGATTGCCTATATTTATGTAAGAATTCCCCACTCAAATAGAAGGTCCTTATAGAATTTCACACTTCTCCTATAGGAGGACGTTCATGATTCCCGAAAACATACCACATGATCAAGAACGATTTTTTCTGGGAAGGTCTTAAAAATGACGTTCAAAAGTTTTTGTCTGAATGTTTGGTCTATCAACAGAATAAGGGAGAGAAAACCAAGACGCTAGGTTTCCTACAACCATTAGCTATACCAAGTCAATGTTGGGAAGAAGTTTCAATGGATTTTGTTACATGTTTACCCAAATCTGAAAGAAAGACTATCAACATGGTAGTAGTGGATCAAATGACAAAGTATGCCCATTTTTTCTCTCTTTCTCGTCCTTTTAAAAAAAGTACAGTAGCCACAACATTCATGGAAATAGTTCAAAAGCTACATGGAGTCCCCAAGATTATTGTAAGTGACATAGATCCATTTTTCACTAGAAATTATTGGACTAAATTATTTTCTTGTTTGGGTACTCAATTGGCTCACAACTCATATTACCATCCTCAATCCGATGGGAAAATTGAGATTGAGAATAAATGTCTAGAAGGATATCTTCATTTCTTTGCATATGATAAATAGAGACAATGGGTCAAGTGGTTTCCCTTGGTGGAATGGTGGTACAACACATCCTTCCATACTTCATAAAAAATGTCCCCATTTCTGACACTTTATGGATATCATCCTCCATCCATCACATCACCCTTGAAAGGGACTATAAAGATTAAAGAAGTGGAGGACCACATAGGGAACCAACAAGAGGTTCTCAAACTATTGAAGGAAAACTTGGTTATGGCATAAAATAGAATGAAACAACAAGTAGATCAACATCACAGTGAAAGGGAATTTCAAGTGGGGATTGGGCATTGTCTCAGGCTACAACCATATAAATAGATGTCCCTCAAGCAAAAAAGATGGACAATAAATTGGCATCCAAATATTATGGCTCCTGTTATCCCCCAGTTTAGGGATAACTAAGGAGATTATGTCTCGAGGCCCACAGGTCCAAGACGTGGAGTACCGAGAGCCATATCGACTTGAGCATGGCCCTGGAGGGCCCAGATTTTTCTTTCTTCATTGCCTTCACTTTGTCAGCAACAACAACATCCATCACCTCGGCCTGGTCCTATAGCAGAAGTGGATCTTTCTCCATGAGGTAATGAAAGGTCGACGGTTGTTGTAAGAACTCTTTCTTTTTGGTTGTTAAGAATTATTTTGAAGATGCTATGAATTGAGAAGTCCTTTTGGACCAAAGAAAAACTATTTTCATCAGATGCATGTGATTGGACTTGGAGAAGAACTACTTCCTATCTTGTTTCATGAATGATGCAGTAATGAGTAAGAGAAATTAATTTTGTTGTCAAGTTATCTGGTGCAATGTTTTGATGTTCTTTGCTTTAGTGATGAAAATGAATCGTTGTGTTATTATGTGATGAATGATTATGGTAGATGAATTATGTTGCTTGTCATTATCTTATTACATATGTGCTTTCTTTTTGATAATTAGTTTCTCAGACAGTAATTGGATGCTCACATGGTTGATGTATTAGTACTAGGCATGTGGTATAGAATCATTTTCTGCATGTTTGAGAAGCAGGTTATCCCAAGCTCAACCTCTTCCCCAGTAGTTAAAACTTAATCCTGTTTGTTGTCAAGTTGGTTTATACTGGCTTGCATCTCTCATACCAGTCCCACCCAAGAGAAAATACAGAAGATAATAGTCCTAACTGAAGGAAGAGCCTTCACGAGAAAACACAAAGCCCATCGATAATTTGGCCGGATCACAAGATTTGGAGAACCATTCCATCTTTAAACGCTGCAGAGTCTAATTGGGCCTCGGTGGCGGGTTTGGTTCCTACTGTTGAATCAAGGGATTTAAGACCCATCAAAATAATTGGCGCTAGAAGGAGGGCCTGAGAATGAATGGTTGAATATATATTTTATATAGCATTTCAAACAACCTACAGATTCGTAACAACCCACATGCATGTCTAGTCATTCACAAGACAACCCACACACGTTGAGTACTCCCGAAGAGAGTAACTCACCCCAGCCCGAGGAAGAACCTTTTCACCCTGAAATACCTTACGCCCTTCCTCACGAGGAAGTAAATCAATTCAGAAGAATCACAAGAGCCTACACCCGACAGATCAGTACGTTGTCCTTAGCTCCCATACTCCCTTGAAGAAAACAACAAAGCAGACCAGTGGTTAGCACTCCCGACAAGGTTTTCGTACACTCTGTAGAAGACTTAATAGATTTCGCGATTACCAAAATCCAAGAGCCTCTTGATCTGATACCCGAAATGCCAGTCGACGACGTTTCTGAACCGGATGACTTTTCGGAAGAAGAAGAGTTCAACTCGGATTTCGAACATATGGAAGGTAATAACGACCATGAGGAGGAAAGGGAAATCTTGCTTTAAAACAACCAACCTTGGTTGGCCGGAGACGCTGTGGTCATCCCTGGATGAGTACATAATCTTCCCCGACACCCGGAGAAGCTGCTTCCCAATTACGACCCCGATACCTCAGGTTTGCCTGAAGATCATATCAAGAAGTTCATACTCGCGATCAGACTTATGAACGTTCAACATGAAGACGTAGTCTGCAGCCTTTTCCCCTACACGTTTGAAAATTCATCTTCCACGTGGTATTTTATCTGCCAGTAGGATCTATAACCAGCTGGACCAAGTTCTATAAAGATTTCCTAGATAAATTTGTGGAGGAAACTACTACGGGAGCTCTGATGGTTGAGTTGTTCGCAGCCACCATGAGTTCGAAAGAAAGGGTCAAAGATTTCAATCAAATATTCATGACCATATTAAACAAATTTCATCCCACGACAAGACCAACTTAGGAGTTGCAAATTGAGGTTTATGCTAACACGCTCCCGACTTCTATTTCTATGTTTGTAAAAAGAGTCGCTAAGAAAACCCTGGTGGAAAATTTTGAAGAGGCCAAGACAATATAATTCCAAATGAAAGGATGTAAAGAAGGCCATGCCTCTCTAGTAAAGAAAGAAACCCAACCCCCTCCCAGGAGAGGACTCCTTTTAACTAGACCGTTGGGGAAACCAACTGAATAGACTCCCAACAAGGGGAATGGAGATATAGAAGCTCTACAACGCATGGTTAAGAAATTATCAAATGAGATCATAGACATGAAGAGAAATGCAGGAGAGAGAAACCAAGGCCAAAGGCCCTATAAGCCTTTCTTTAAAATAAACCCGTCTTTCAAAGAAATTGAACCTCCCCCAACTAAATTAAATATTGATCTAGGGAATGTCACGTCTGATTCTTTCTGTACTTATCATAAGGAAAACCACTCCGAAAGACACTGTCCTCAATGGGTACATGCCATGAATTTGATGGCCAATCGGTTTCTAGACGAAGTCTCCCTAACCAAACATCCAAGCAGTTCGGTTACGAATATTGCTTACTAGGAAGAGATTGACCCACCACGAGATATAACCATGCTGATATGGGATCCTGACCTGATCATGACTTCCGACAACCTGTTTGAGTCTCAAGAATAATCAACAGAAGTTTTGGTGGTACAGACACGCAGTAAGGGTCCGCCTAGCTCGAAAGATACCGACGCCACCCATGCCTCGAAAAGTAAGTTAACTCCCGATCGCCAAAAAACATCCTTCGCTCTCGGTAAAATTCCTATAAGCATTCATACCCAGGAGTCGTCCAAACTAGAGTACAACATGGTCGAAGATTTGAAGAAGCTAAAGGATAATATATTAGTTATGGACATATGTAGGATTCCTCAGCAGAAGGACTTTTTGTTACAAGCTTTGAACTCAGTAGAAAACCCGATGGCGAGTAATGGTCCGGAAAGAGAGTTGTCTCCCACAAATCCGGTGGGCAAACCAACTGTGAACGCATGTTCGGGAGATAGAAAGGAAAAGCCTTTTGTCCCACCGTTCCTCTTAACGTTTGAAGTCTTCAATAGAAACCTTCATAATTGTTTGGTATATTCTGGAGTGTCTTCCAACGTCATGCCCTTGTCTGTTTGCAAAAAAATAAATGTCATTCCTCTCAAGAGTGATAAACATGTCATACAACTAGACATAACCCAGGTCAAGGTCATAGGAGAACTCAAAGATGTGATGATCATAATATCGACACATCCCACGTTTGTACAGGTGATTGACATCATTGTAGTACAGAGGCATATGGGCTATTATTGAGTCGAGATTGGTCTGAAAAGCTAAACGGGTACTTCAGTACAGACATGGAACACCTTTGGCTACCACTGAAGGGATACAAGAACATGATTAGAATCGATAGGGAGAGATATCTGAAACATACGGTCACTGATCTAGAAACCCCGAACGAACCCTCATCCACAGATTTCCCCATATTGGGCAATTATTCCTGTGATTCCTACTTTGAAAACTTTTCTCTTCTCTTGTCCAACATTCCTCTTACCCAAAACTCTGAAATGTTTTTTCAAGAGAAGTCGCCGATACCGATAGGAGACACCCTCTTCTGTCAAAACCCTGCGCTGGATATTACAGAACAAAAGATAGGAAGGCACGAAATTAACAAAGGAAAGGAAAAGAGCGATTGTCATTCACAAATTTGGACCCTTTATTTTGATGGATCTAAATCCCAAGAAGGGTCAGGAGCAGGGTGCATCCTCATTGATCCTAAAGGTAAATGTCATTTCTTGTCATGTAGGCTAGATTTCGAATGTACCAACAACACTGTCGAATATGAAGATCTAGTACAAGGATTAAAGAAAGCCATAGATTTGAATGTCAGAGAATTGAAAGTTTTTGGAGACTCTGAAATTATTGTTAGACAAGTAAGAAATACTATTCATTGTAATTCTCCTCACCTAAAGGATTATCAACAAGAAGTGCATAGGTTAATAGAGCACTTTGAAGCCTTCAATATTACAATGATTCCCAGAGTGAAGAATTTTCTCACTGACTCCTTGGCCACTGTTGCTTCCAGGCTGTCGCCTCTGGAAGATTATGAAGCCTCCATATTCACTGTGGAGCTACTCTACAAACCGTCAGTACCTAATAACATTTCCAATTGGAAATTCTTTGAAGGAGATGAATAGATCATAAAATTCTTGACTAACCAAGACAATTTCAAAGATCTAGCTATTGACAATGATGTATTCCAAGAGCAATCAACAGAGACCGATCCTCGAACAGGACAACCTATGGATAAATCAAAGGCTCACACAATCCCGAAAGGGATAGGTAATCTAGAAAATCTGTTTGATCTGAAAGAGCAATTTAAGGGACCTAAAAATGCAAAGACCGATAGCTCTTGTCCCCTGCATGAAACTATAAATCTTGGGACCCCAGAGAACCCAAAGAATGTGAATCTCCGCAAGACTATATCCAAGGAAGAAAGGAAAGCTTATCTCAAATTGTTCAGACAATACCAAGATGTCTTCGCATGGTCCTATAGAGATCTGAAAACGTATGATACCCGCATCATTCAACACACCATCTCGTTAAAACTCGAAGTGAAACCTTTCCAACATAAGCTCTAAAAGTATCACCCATCCCTGGAACCTCTCATGTATCAGGAATTAAAGAAGCTTTTATATGCAAAGATCATTTTCCAGGTTAGACATTTTGCATGGGTAGAAAATATGGTCCTGTGAGGAAAACATCGGGTGAAATCCGCCTATGTGTAGATTTTAGGAACCTCAACAGAGCTTCGGAGAAGGACAATTACCCAGTCCCGCCGATGGAACAACTCCTGCAGATCGTGTCTGGCTCAGATATTTTTTCTCTACTAGATGGTTTCTTAAGTTACAACCAAGTCCTAGTTTCAGAGGAAGATCATTTAAAAATCACCTTCCGAACCAAGGGGGGAACCTTCGCTTATAAACACATGCCTTTTGGGTTAATTAACGCAGGAACGACCTTCCAAAGGGCCATGGATGTGGATTTCCCCGGGGACTAATCAATAAATGTGTGGTAGTGTACCTAGATGACGTAACAATGTATTCGAAGAATAGAGTAGAGCACATCCAACAC
Organism: Picea sitchensis; assembly: GCA_010110895.2. Lineage (NCBI taxonomy): Eukaryota > Viridiplantae > Streptophyta > Pinopsida > Pinales > Pinaceae > Picea > Picea sitchensis. Next base: position 29,179 of record SNQJ01S0030075.1, read on the forward strand.
TTAACTCAGATTTTCGAAAGGTGTAGGAAATACGGTATATCCTTAAACCCTAAGAAAAATATCTTTGGGGTCGAGGAAGGTAAGTTGTTAGGTCACATTATATCTAAAGTAGGTATTCGCATAGATCCGGAAAGGATTAAGGCCATATCTCAACTTCCCTTGCCCCATAACAAGAAAGCTATGCAGTCCTTTTTCGGGCAAATCAATTTTTTGAGGAAGTTCACTCCCGATTTCACAGAAATCATCAAACCCTTACAAAATATGATTCGCAAGGACGACAAATTTAAGTGGGATGATGAGCGAAAATATGCCTTCAGCAATATTAAAGCTTCTATATCCCGGGCCCTAGTGTTGCGAAGTCTCGATTTAAATAGAGACTTCTCCATTTATACTTTCGCCTCCGACCAATCGTTAGCTACAGTTTTGACTCAGAAGGATGACAAAAACAATGAGGCCCCAGTGTCGTTCATGAGCACTAATCTTCAAGGAGCTGAGCTCAACTATCCTGCTATAGATAAACATGCCTATGCGGTATATAAGGCAGTAAAACATTTCAGGTCTTACATCCTCAAGAATCACACTAAGGTGATTGTGCCACACCTTGCAGTCCGATCCTTGTTCACCCAGCAAGAAATGGGGGAAAGAAGAGGGAACTGGATGGTGGTATTCCAGGAATTTGACCTAGATATAAAACTTGCCAAATTAGTAAGAGGACAAGGGTTATGCAAGCTTGCAGTCGAAGCCCAGGACCAAGTAAATGAAGATTCTGAGTGGGAGAACGAAATGGCACTATGGTATGGTGAAGTATCATACATCTACCCAGGACAAGAGTCTCGGTACAAGGATTTAACTTATCTTCTACATCACGGGACTTGTCCTGAAAACCTCAACCCTAGGGAAAGGAGATCCCTTAGGTTAAAATTTGCACAATATCACCTTATAAATTCAGTACTCTTCCGGATCAATTATGACAGAGTACTATTAAGATGTCTCGAATGTGAAGACGCAGACACAGTGCTGAAGGAGCTCCATGATGGCCCCGCCAGGGGACATTTCGAAGGAAACACCACCGCTCATAAGATTCTGAGAGCCGACTATTATTGGCCCACCTTGTTCAAAGATGCTCATACTTACGCTAGAAACTGTAAGACTTGTCAAATAAGTGTTGGAAAGGAGAAGAGAGTAGCAGTCCCACTCCAACCTGTGACTTTCTCTAGGCCTTTTGAGCAAAGGGGGTTGGATATCATAGGAGAAATTACACCGAACTCTTCAAAACTGCACAAATACATTCTTACTGCCACCGACTATTTCACAAAATGGGCAGAGGCCATTCCTCTTACTCATGTAAACGAGAAGGTAGTGATCTAATTCATAGAACAACAACTAATCACAAGGTTTGGTGTCCCTTATGTTCTGGTCTTTGATAATGCAACTTATTTTTCTTCCACCCTATTGACGGAGTTTGCTTTGGACAAAGGAATCATAATTAAGTACTCTGCAAATTATTGCCCCCATGGAAACAGTGTGGCATAATCAACTAATAAGAACCTGGTGAGAATATTAAAAAAGACGGTTGGAGGTAACCAAAGAAATTGGCATAATCTAATCCATAATGCTTTATGGGATGATAGAGTCACACCCAAAGAAGCTATATGGAATTCCCCATACTTTTTGGTCTACGGGAAAGAATCCATCTTCCCAAATGGGCTCTATCTTCCATCTCTTCAACTAGCCCAAGATTCCAGCGAGGAACCTTCAAAGGACTACATGAACCCAAAAGACAGAGCTAGTGAAGGATCCACCTTAACCATCTCACTTTGCAAATAAACAAACATCCTCCTCTCCCCACTCACTTAGGGCATCATGCTAAAATAAAATTGATATTATCAAAAGAGTTAACAATAGGAGAGGGTATGCAGATATCTCCATCGAGGCTATGGACGCTCGCTAGCAGTGGAGCAAGGTTTGTGATGTCGGGGCGATTCATCCGGGGCTATGGACGCTCGCTAGTAGCGGAGCGACACTGAAGCAGGTGAGTAGAGGTAATTAAAGGCTTCGTGCTGGTGGATACTTTGCTAAACTTTTGTAAAAAGGGGGCATGAGTCGGGGTCAAAGGAAATGAAGGAGGAAAAGGGTTAAAACCCCACAGGTAGACTCGAAAGAATCAACCGAAGAACTTCAAATGCAGAGGTTAAGAGGTTCTGATTTAAGACCAATTAAGATTCTCCATCATCTTCCGTATCAGCCGAGCCTCGAAGGAGGAACAAAGATTATGCTTTCGCCCAGTGAATCGCCATTTGTTGAGTACTCAACACACCTTAAAAATTCTATGTCCATTTCTACTTTTGGGGTACCACTTGATCTTTTGCACTGTCTGTTTCCACTTCAGTATGAAACTGCTGCCTGTGCTTATATTTTATGTTTCTGTGTTTGAATTGTTTAAAGTCTACTTGAACATATGAAGAATCATCTTAACTTTAAAAGGGACTTAACAACTACTTATGAAATCGACAGTCTAAAGTTTTCCCCAACACGCTTAGGAAATTCGACATCGAGAAAGATTAAAAGTGATGAAAATCGCTTGAGAAGTTCAAAATAGTCGAGCGTTGATCTTCATCGACGTCGGTAGAAGGAGGTTTTCTCGTCCCGTGAATAAACTCCACTAAAGATATCGCTGAAGACCGATCCATTCGGCTTCGACAGAAAAATGAAAGAGTAAGCGCCGCACGAGTAAAGGAATAATATCGCGGATCAGCGACCCCCAAAACGTTTTCGGCATCGGGAAATTACGGAGATGATAACCCGCCAAGAAGCTATGCACTTAAACTTTCCGCTATCACCGATCCCCGATACCATCGACGTCGGAAGTGTTTACCGGGAGTATATCAATGGAAATATACACAAGGATAGTAGTTGATCCCCAATTTGTACACTGGAGAGATGCGACATGATGAGTCATTTTATCCCTTAGATAGGTTAGGTACGACGCATTTAAAGTGTTAGTTAATCCGTGGATCGTGCATTAGTTGTTTTTCTGTGTGCAAATCATAAGGGACCGTTTAATCCTGCCAATACAATGCATCTCCCTTCGCGCCTCCCCCGTCAACCAATTAGAATTTATTTTCAGAGATCCAATGACAGTTTGTTTTGAATTACATTCATTACTCGTATTAACTGATTGATACGACTGATAGGATCTCTCCCGTTATATTCTTTTAAGTCATTGTGTATGATCCTATTCTGCGCGACAAGAATTCAGAACACACATAAGAGAAAGGCTAACAATCCAGAGAAGGCTTCCAAGGGTCAGTAAGTATTAAACAACAATCGTAGCAAGCATTGCAGGTATGTATCGGCTTATGGTGTTTTTTCGGCTTCATTTCGTATGTTTCCACCCAACGCTACTCTGTATGCATGTTTATAAGACCGTTTAAATTCCAAGAACAATGCCTCCGAAGAAACCCGCCACCAAGAAATCCCCAAGAGTTCCAAAGCTACAAGAACTAGAAACGAGAGAGGCCTCCTCCCCAGCAGTTGCAAGGCAATTAGAATTCGCTCCAAAATCGGTGTCCGTCATTAAGATGACCACCAAGAAGGTCTTCGTCCAACCCCCAGCCTTCAAAGACATAGACTTGAGTACATTGAGGCAGTCCAGCAGGGACGAGACAAGGAAGAACATGTAATTTAGACGGTGGGAAAAAGTAGTCTTAATCACATGAATATGTCAGCCGAGTACTGGGCTAAGATCTCTCGGGACCCACACCGAAAAATCCAAGAACAATGGATCAGATGCAAGAAACACTAGGAGAAAATTAATAAAGTAATGAAAGATATCACACTCCCCGAGTTCGGTACCCTCGACAACTTCATCGACCTGAGTGACATAGTGGAGTCGCATGCCAAACAAGATTTGCTATGGACCGAAGAAATCGCAAAGATGACCGATGCAAGACTAGGGTAAGTGCAATGATTTGAAAAACATCCAATCAGATCCCGAACCATGCTACAACAGTTGGACTCCAGTCTAGTAAAGTATCGGGCACATGCAATGGACATAAGGGGGATATATGCGGCCCCGATGGAACAACACAGATTTCCATGGGCCCAAACTTGTGAAGAACTGTTTATCAGTTGGTCCGAATACGAGAGAACTCACCCTTTTCAAGAGATATCTTGGGTTGACTATTAAAGAAACTGTTAGAAGATGATGCCACGTGATGATTTTTTTGTTTTTCTTAAACTACACTTATCCGTTAATTTCAGTTAAACTTTATATTATAAATAAATACATCGACCAATTAGTGAAAGGTCGATGGTTGTTGTAAGGACTCTTTCTTTTTGGTTGTTAAGAATTATTTTGAAGATGCTATGAATTGAGAAGTCCTTCTGGACCAAAGACAAACTATTTTCATCAGATGCATGTGATTGGACTTAGAGAAGAACTACTTCCTATCATGTTTCATGAATGATGCAGTAATGAGTAAGAGCAATTAATTATGTTATCAAGTTATCTGGTGCAATGTTTTGATGTTCTTTGCTTTAATGATGAAAATGAATCATTGTGTTATTATGTGATGAATGGTTATGGTAGATGAATTATTTTGCTTTCCATTATCTTATTACATATGTGATTTCTTTCTGATAATTAGTTTCTTAGACAATAATTGGATGCTCACATGGTTGATGTATTAGTACTAGGCCTGTGGTATAGAATCATTGTTTGCATGTTTGAGCAGCGGGTTATCCCAAGCTCATGCTCTTCCCTAGTAGTTAAAACTTAATCATGTTTGTTGTCAAGTTGGTTTATATTGGCTTGCATCTCTCATATCGGTCCCACCCAAGAGAAAATACAAAAGAGAATAGTCCTAACTGAAGGAAGAGCCTTCACGAGAAAACACAAAGCCCGTCGATAATTTGGCTGGATTGCAAGATCTGGAGAACCATTCCATCTTTAAACATTGCAGAGTCTAATTGGGTCTCGGTGGCGGGTTTGGTTCCTACTGTTGAATCAAGGGATTTAAGGCCCATCAACAGGGGGTTATTCCCTTTCCACCATGATGTTGGCCTTGGAAGGCCCATGACGTCACCTAGGACACCTATAACGTCATCCAACACTTGTGGAGGTTTTGGGAGGCAGTTATGTGCCAAGTGGCACGTGTGGCAGGTTCTGGAGGTGCAAGGAGGCCAAAGATTTTGCTCCAGGAGGCCAACGTTGCCCTAAAGGAGCCTAATGTCACCCTAAAAGGGCATGATGCCACATTTTATGCTTGATTAAGGTTTTAATTATGACATTTAATGTAAAACAATATTTTGATGTATTTTTTGCCATGTCGGCCTTTTGTGACCTACAAATAAAATTAAGGTCATTGTTATTGTATAAATAGAGAGCTAAAACTCTCTTTTTCTCATCATATTTTACTCACCACTTGGTGAGGTCTGAAATTTGCGGCCCTCATTAGGGTTTTGGCTGAGATCATGGTGCACTTGTTGAAGGAGGCTTATTTTGGTGATCTTTGGCATTTTTCTTGGTGGATGGTTTATAACTAGGGATTGGCTTGATGAATACTTGGTGAATGTAAGTGAATTTCTGCAATCCTTCCCTTACTTGAATGGTTATAGTATTTTTTACTTGCATTTTGTTAATGAAATTGTTGGATTAAACCCTAGAGATCAAGCACTTGTTATAGTCAGTGTTCCAATTGTTATATACCTACTAGATTATGCTAAGGAGCCATTTTTATTGAAGTCATTACTAGGGCCTTGCCTTTGCAACACCCTAGCACTTGCCACTTCATCTAGCCGATTTTACTTTGTTATTGAGCTAAAGAAGGAGGAAAACGTGCTAAGGCCTAGGGTTACCTACACCTTAGTAAACTGTTTTCCCCTAGGGTTGATGGTTGAAGCCTTGGCTTACCAAAACTTCACCATCAAATTCCTCTTGTCTTTGGCCCTACTATTATTATATTGTTCCTTCAACTCTTGCCGCTACTTTTGACTCCATTTTCCCTATGAATGCACTGGTCTTAGACTACTTGCTTGAGTGCTTTGATCACCCCCTTCAAAATATTTGAACAACTACTAATACCTTCTAACCCTAGCTTAGATTAACCTACTAACCTCATTGCTGCTATTATCCATTTGAGTCATAGTTATACTTTGCAACATTTTAGCTTCTTTAAGCAATTGAGAGATTGGCTAATGCATAGTATTATTTGCTTATGATGAATGTTGGTGTTATAACATTGATGATAAATCATTCTTTCTCATCCTGAAGCTTTTATAAAGCATTTATTGTGAAGTATTGTCTTATAATTATCACTGCTATACATCTTTGTTTGTTTCATCAATGTATTAGTCAATTGCTTTTATCAAGAAATTCTCTGATTATATGAAGTACTAACCGGCAAGTATCCTTGCAAATATAGTTTTATGTTGCTTTGTTTCGGGCATGTACACTTCTGGTATTATTATCTCCTTATTGGTTGTTTAGCCGGACTTTCTGATCGGTGGTGACTTGTGAGAGGGAAACTTTTACTTATCCTTTATCCTTTGCCTTCTCAAAACCCTAGGTCACCGGGGACGTCTCCCCTGGGCCTACCACCCTAAATAGAAAGAGACATCCTATTGAGGTGGCGGTGATAGGATAGTCTCTCGTTACGTCAATTTGTCTTCATTCACCTTTCCTTCCTACCAAAGCACAAATTGTGCGATAACAACTCCTATAAGGTTTTTCAAAGGATTTGAAGTACAACTTACAAATTGGAGTTGCCTCCATCTTCATGTGTACATCCAATATTCCATGTTTCTTGCTTAAAGAAGGTCATCAACAAGTACAACAATATTCCACTCCAAAATATTTTACCAAAGATTAATGAAGAAGGGAAAATCATACCAGAACCAGAAACAATCCTTGAAATAAGGATTAAGCAGCTAAGAAATCGAGAAATTATAGAGTACCTAGTCAAATGGAAGAACCTACCAGTGGTATAGGTGACATGGGAAGATGAGTTCTTCTTGCAAAAAATCTTGTGATTAGCCAAGTGTTGAGGACAACACTTGTTTGAAGGAGAGGGGCATGTTAAGACCTAAACAAATCTCCATGCTATGCATAAAACCCCTTGTTAAGCCCTAAATATTCAATTATTACATTTATAGTGTTATATTTGTATGTAGGCTAGAACCCTTCATTGAACCCTTTCATTATAATTGCACACACACACAAACACACCAATGCGACCTAGTCTTAGGATAATCATATCTCATCTCATATTGTCTTCTGAATTGGATATATTGTAAAATGAGGTTTCCCCCTCGAAGTGGAATGTATTCATTGACTTCTTATCATTTTTAAGGGATAGGATCATAACATGGTCTCTGACCATATCATAATTTTTCCTCGGTTAGAGAAGGTAGCGGACAAGCCTCTAGGGCCTTTCAAGTTCATTTCTTTTTTGTTATATGATTCATATTTTTAGAAAATTGTTTAGGGGGAATGGTGTCACATTGTTGATAGACTATATGACTCAACATTGCACCAATTCAATGATAACCATAAGAGGATTACAAATAAGAGAGTTGAATGGGAAAAAACAAAATATAGGGATTCTCATGAGTAGGTTTGGATCCTAGAATAAGATATCACAAGTCCCTTTAGATCAAATATGAATGGTATATTCTAGAAATATGAATTGGGGAATTTAAAACATATGGAAGTAGTCAAAATACAACTTTTAGATTGGGAATAATTTGAAATGGAGGTAAAATAATAGAGCAATCTGGTTGGCTCGGGGGGGATGAGAATACTCGATTCTTCTATGATTATGAAAAATGAGAAGGTGTGCTAATTCTATTTGGAGTATGAAGAATGAATATGGGGAACAAGTTCATAGATTTAGGGATATAACAGAGGCAAGGAACAATCATTTTAAATATTTATTTAAGGAACCTAATATAGATAATATAGTTGAGATTAATAAGATGGTTGTTTTTCCCCAGTTTTGTTAGTCATGAATAAAACATGGATCTTATGTATGAGATATCACCGATGGAGTTAGAAGGGGTGATTGATTTGTTTTATAAGGAGAAAGCCCTAGACCTAATGGATGGCCTATTGAGTTCTATTGGAGTTTTCTTGAGTTGATGGGGAATGACCTATTGAAGGTGGTAGAAGAGTATAGGAAGTCAAGGAAGGTGTTGGGGGCTATGAATTCTACCCTTTTAGCATTGATACGTAAGAAGGATGTATCGAGTTCCTTTGATGATTTCAGGCCAATATCTCTTTGTAATGTTGTCTACAATATCATCTCATAGGTCCTTGCCATAACACTTGAGCTTATTCCTTCTCCTACTATATCACATGAGTAATTTTGGTTTGTGAATGGAAGACAAATGTATGAGGAAATTGGTATTGCAAAAGAAGGTCTACCTTCCATAAAGGTAAGGAAAGTACCCTCCTTCATCATCAAATTAGATATTTCTAAGCCATTTGACAATGTAAGTTGGACATATTTAAGATTGATGATGCACCATGTTGGTTTCACTTGTGATTTTGTGAATTCGATGGTAGGTTATTACTCTCTTGTCTCCTTTTTGTTACTCATTAATGGATCTACCACTGATTTTTTCCATCCCATTAGAGGAATAAGGCATGGTTGTCCTCTTTGTCCTCTTATTTTTCTTTCGATTGTTGAGGGTTTATGAAAGAGTTTGTTATATGAAAAATCCAATGGCCTACTCAAGGGAATCAAGATAGGAAACATTTTTTTTCTTGACTCATCTCCTCTTCGTCAACAATGTTCTAATGTTTAGTGTTGTCTCTCTTAGAGATGTTGGGATGGAAGTAAATGAAGTTAAATCATATATTTGTTTTAGAAGATGGTTCAAGTCAAGAAGCTACTATCAAGGATTTGTTTCCCTTTCATGAAGAGGATTTCCTCTTGAGTTTTAGATACCTAGGGTTCCAATTGAAAGTCAATGAATATGGATACATGAACTGGTTATGGAGATATAGAAAGATTAAGAACATACTATCCTCTTGGTATACAATATTAATAGAAATCCATGGATTACATTACTAAGGGGATATCACATAAAAACACGAGGAATATATTCAATTTTCTTTGGACAAGTAAACAAGAAAATGATAACATGACTTTGGTGAGATGGGAGAGGCTTGCTCAACTAAAAAAGTGTGGTGGATGGAGCCTCAAGATCATATTTCACTTTGGCAAGGCCCTTGCTATCAAGATCCTTTTGAAGTTGATGTCCGGGTCAAGGTTGTGGAGAGAAGTAATTTTTCATAAATATATTAAACCTCAAACTATAGAGGATTGGATTTTTTCTCCAAATAAAAATTTCAACAATGTTTCCATCATTTGGAAAGAACTAGTTCAAGAATTCCCTTTATTGGGGAATCAATTTGCTTGGAAAGTAGGTAATGCTGCAAATATTCACCTTAACATTGATACATACATAAGAATAGAGAGCCTTTCAATTTATCACGAGGGAGTTATCATGAGGGTTAATTACATCCTTACAACTTTCAAATATTATAAATTTGGTTGATGTGGGGGTTCTAGAGGTTCCCAATAATTAGGGTAGTGGGTGGATGAAGGCATATGATTTAGGTGTGGTTAACCATAATGTAGAGGAATGTAATGCTTATGTACAAATGAAATCCTCTAGTTTCATCATTTTGAGAGAGGAGGAAGACCATTTCCCCTGGTCAAAAAATCCTATGGGGAGTATTTTACTACAAGTTCTGGGTATTAGACAATGTTCACTGACGATATTGGAATACAATTTAAATTGTGGTGGAAGAAAGTGTGGAAATTCATAGTGCCCCTAAAATAAATACTCTTTGTTTGGATAACATTATATAACAAGGTCCTCACTTGGGACAATCTAATAAAAAGATCATTTGAAGGCCCTAGAATGTGTCAAATGTGCATATGTTCTTTTAAATATATCTCACATGTATTGGTGAGTTGTCATTTCTCTTTCAAGGTTTGTGTAGTTTCAATTACACTAATTGGTGGGAAAGGAGTGTGGATAGCTATAAACTTGGAAGAGGCATTAAAGATCCAATGGGATGATATTGGTTTAGCAGAGCATTAATCCCACCCGCTAGTCATTTACTAGGCATTGTGGTCGACGTGAAAGCTATGATCTTTGAGGATTCAATCGAAATCCCATTTACATGTTTTTATAAAATTTATTATTCATTATCAAACACAATAAATCTTCCCAAACAAATGCAAACTACAAATCCTTAATTGAAACCATGGTAGAAATACATAGATATGCATTTCAAAATTTACACTATTAAAAGAAAAGAATTCCATGTAAAAAACAAAATACTCTAGTTACATCACAAGAAAAAATTTCTATATTCATGATAAAAAATTGCAGTCTATTAGCAGAGTAGTCTAGCCAATACGGTTCCCAGATTCCTTCATCACGAACCACTAGCAACTTAAATTCCCAAAATTTTCCACGATACTGTGGTCCCTTATGTGATGTTCAACCCCCCTTTGCGATGACGAACTTAAGGTTCAACTCTACGATAGCATGGGATTATTCTCTTACTATCCTCCCCCTTGGTCTGCTCCTTGATATGGCTTTTATATCTGCCTCCTCAAACGAGTAGCTCCCTCTTTCTTATGATATGGTTGGTCATTTAATGTATTCCTGATCTTTACCCCTATACAATGATATTAGTTCTAATCTTCCTCCCGTCAACTCATCAAATTCCTTTTTATTCTTTTCTCATCAAATCTACACAACAAAACAAATATTAAATAACAAAAAGAAAATTAAAAAAAAAGAAAATTAATGTGAAAATTAAAAAGACAAGAAAAATAAACAAGCCACTTTATCAATCCACCACATATTATCCTTTACTATGGCCTTGTATCAAACAAAATCTCCCCATTCTTCATGCAATGCACAAGCTTGCAATTTATTTGGTTATGTTACTGGACATTGGCATTCACTGCGATCTAGTAAAAAATCAACAATTCCCATAAAATCGTGGCAGATTCCCTTGTGATTTTATTTAACAAACTTATTTTGAAGGGCCGAGTGGACTTTTGTATGGTTGGCAAGGTATTAATGCAAACGTGGTGATTTTCCTGCAAAAGTAGAGATTTTGCGAATTATTGAACATGTATATATATTTTTTAATCATCGTTTCATGCTTTGCGTCACAATTTTGCACAAAAACCAATAATTAACTAGCATACCCCCTAAACGGGCGAATGGGAATGCCGAAGTAATAAAAGTACAATAAATGAAACCTATAAATAAAACCTACTTAATTTAAAGTTCTCTAAAGTTATAATGACAATTGTAATATATGTATTTGCCTTTTACTTATTTTGTGTAGGAATTTGATAAAATGTAAGTTACTAATTATCTAAAATTATATTGAATTTTAGTAAAAAATTAGGTATTAATTGTAAGAATAAATTAAATATTAGTTTCAAGAAAGATAACTACATTTCATAAATTAATTTAAATTTTTTCTTTTCATTAAAAAAGAAAAGACTATGGAAAAAAAACACAACTCAATTTTTTAGATTAGAAATTCTTTTCTAAATTTAAGAAAAAAATTTCATTTTATCTTATAAATCATAAAAATAAATCTATTTATCTATTCTTCCTCCTATATGAAACAAAACATGTTATCTGTTCATCCTCATATATGAAACACAATATGTTGTGTGAATAATTCTTTCTATATTGAATGTGATATTTTGGGATAAAAATTCCACAACCTCTTTTTACTTATGAAAATATATTACAAACAAATATTTACGAAGAAAGAATACTCAAAATTTAAAGAATCATATAATTTTATAACAAATTCCTTTAAAATTGTTAAAATGTAAAAAATAAGGAATTTATAACAAACTTTTTTTTAAATCATTAGAATGTAATAATATAAAGAATTTATAACCATCTTTTTTAAGTTGTCAAAATAATGCGATCCATATAAAATTTTATGAGATTTTCAATAATCTAAACCATTTAGAATTAGAATTGGGCAAAATTTCTAGAATTCTTTTTTTATTTTGAGAAGAAGCGATGTGTTTGAAATTTGAAATCTTGTATTTTAGGAGGAAGATGCATCTCTAATACATTGTCTAAGTGTTAATAGAGTCAAGTAAAATTATTTGATTTCTTAATTAGAATTGAGTTTAAATTGTTAAAGTGTTAAGAGATTCCAACTAAATTTTTGATTTCTTAGTGAAATTGAGTTTTTAACCTTTTGGATAGATTGAAAAATCTTAGAAATCTTTAAATTGTATTTTTAAATTGATAAATATAATTTTGACAATAAAAGGTCTTAGAAGTCTTCAAATTGTATTTTTAAATTGATAAATATAATTTTGACAATAAAAAATTGTAATTTGTAAATTTCAATTTAAAAAAAAAAACATATAATAAGAAAAGATAAAAAACCATTTTAATTAACATTTAATTCATTTTTTATTTAAAAACAAAATAAAAATATTAAATTGTATCTTTGAATCTATAAATACCATTTTAACATTAATAAATTGTAACTTCTAAATTCTAAATTCAAACCAAATAAATCATCAACACCTCCCAATTATCCCAAGACCCTTTAAAAAAAATAAAAAAATCTCTTAATATTTTTTAAAACTTGAGACTTCATTTTACCCCAGCAGAAGACTATATGTAATTCTCATATAATACAAGAATTTCGAGATTATTTGATAAAAGCGGTGATATACGATAATTCCCTGCAATAGTTCAATTTGATATATTTTTTTTTTACATAAACTCTCTTTCGAAATAAGGAATATTCTGAAACGGGATTTACGCTAAAACCATAAACGCAAAGGGTTAAAATCATTTAAGAGGGGGCGTGGGAAACGTTTTATTACTTTTACTTTTTTTTTTTCAACGAAAAAAATACGCTTTATATTCAGAAGAATATAAGATTGTACAAGGCAAGAATTGCGGAGAAATGACCATACAAGGGAAAATCGAGAAATGTGCTTAATGCATGACAATCTAGCAGTCCATACAAGTTCTTTGAGATACAAGATAGCCGATACCAAAGTCTGTCCCATGGAAGATCAACGCCCATAAACAGAAAGTTCGATCAAAGATT
>SNQJ01S0030075.1:47369-60062 GCA_010110895.2 Picea sitchensis
ATATAGTCCAGTCGCTGAGAGATCAATTGGTTTCGCCAATCGATTTCTAAGATACCTGGTAGGCCCGCCTGAATATCGAGTTCCACATAAATCTTTGCCATCCTTCTGTCAGATGATTCAAGAGAGTTTTGATCCACGCTTAAAAATCGGCCTAGGGAGGCTCCAATAAGCTTTAACGCTTGTTGGTTCCAGAGTTGAAGAGGGAGTCCAGGAAGAAGGACCCAGACATGTCTGAGGGAGAATAACTCAGTAGTGGGATTGAAACCGAGTCTCCATCTTTTAAGCATGAGGCTTCCTCCGTCAATGGGCCAGAAGTTGTCCAGAATAAGTGTCGAGTCCTCTGGATTCCTGAAGATAAAGGCAAGCCAACCTTGTTGTAGAAAATGAATCTTAGGGATATAACCAAGGATTGGCTTCCAGTGCTTTGTTATCCAAGCCTCCAAGCTCTGCTTACATTTTTCTTTGTAGGCTAGCCTGCCGACCAAGGCACACAGGGCCAGGTTGCAAGCATCTGAGAGGCCGACGTCCATGCCAAGTATGAGTTTGGGATGCTTCTGCTTGGGTTTCCAGACTCTGTGCTGTCATTTATGTAAACCTTGTTTATGGAATGCATGTCTATTCTGTGGGAGATTCACCTCAGGTCCGCCCCCCTGTTGATGGATCCCATCCAAAGGATGCTTTAGTGAGTCTGCTGGATAAGTCCTGTCGGTCTGAGAGTTTACTAAGAGGTCCGGTGGAGCTTCTAGGGAAGTCGACGTTGCTCTAGAGCGTACACCTCCTAAGGAAAACAGTGGAGTCTCGAAAGTAACAGGAGGCCCAGGTTTTAAGATTGGTTGTGCAGCAGAAACAAGAACGGTGGGACCAGGACTCAAGCTTGTAGACTCGCCCGACTTTTTCCCCCGGAAATGGCTGGAGCAGAGGTCGTCTATCGAGGCCAGAATGGCCGGGTGGTCCCATGGGTCTCCCATGTTCCCAGAAGGAAGGACTTAGCAGAAACCCCCAAATGTAACTTCTAGAAGAACAAAAGACGAGTCAATAGACAAGGGACAAAAAGTCTACAGGTGCAGACTGCGATGAAGTAGGATAGGCTCCCACATCTTATGCTGTCAGGGGCAGTGGAGCCCGAGGAGAGACAAAAAACTAGAAAGCAGAGCAAATATCAGATAAAACACAGAGAGATGGTCAGTCCCTGGTCCTAGAAAGTAGAAAAATCATGTGATAAAGCAGAGAGGAGTCAGATATACTTTCACTGCAACACAGAGGTGTAAATGGCAAAATACCGAGTTCACCCCAGTTGTTAACCCGGTAAAATCAAGACGGAAGTCGAAGGGAAACCGCTACAGATGGGTATTGTCCACACAAATCGATATCAAAGATGAAAATGGCCGCAGAAAGGAAGAGTCTAATGCTCAGCCCGAAGTAACTAAGCTTGTGGAGGCTTCATTGTCTGGGTAGGAGCCAAACGAAAGCCTCGCAAGTTGAGCGCCAAAATCTCCAGTTCAAATCTCTACAATCGCCCGCCATCGCCCTTCACTCCCCCAAATGAACGAACTTAAGCATGTTAAAGAAGGATCATTGATCCCTAGATGAACAAGACAATGACTAATAACAATGTTTCCCAAAGTGAGCTACTAAGCAAAAACAAAGCTTTCTTAGGATCCATTTGACATTTCCACACTTATTGGCCCAAAAATGCCAAGTGGTATGCTTGGATTTGAGATGCAAAAGCTTATTCAAATCCCCGATAACCATTAACATGCTTATAACCAAGGAAGGCCTTAAACGTGTTCCATTCCCAATCGTTCCACCAATTCCATGGCACCGTTACACCGATCTTGAATAAGACACACTTTGGCACAAAACTCTTAATTTTTCCTAATTTTTAATACCTTTAAATTTTTTTTACATGTCTATTAATTTGTTTTTTTTTTTAAATTTAATAAATTTGAGATCCGTCACACTTTTAACATAATTTTCAATTAAAAAAAAAAAAAAAAAAAACCTAAATTTTTTGATACCTTTTATATTTTTTTACATGTTTAAATTTGAGATCCGTGACACTTTTAACACAATTTTCAATTAAAAAAAAAAAAAAAACCTAAATTCCTTATTGTATGTCATGTTAAAGAGTCTCTCTTTACTTTAATTTTTTGTGCGGGTAAGCGAACCACGAATCTCCAATATTTCTGTTGTACCATGGAACTGTGACACTGCACTTCCTAAAGCGTACACGACATGCTTTTCCCCTTGTGCGATGTCATGGGTATTCAGTTCCACACCATGTACTTTTGTTTGTAATAGGTGTTCATGTCCACACTATGTACTTTTGTATTCTGATTACAGATGAATTACATTTTTGGAATGTTATCAACGATGTTTGGTACTAGGGTGTGACAATAATCTCCAACCTAATAGATTGGAAGATTTCAACAGTAGTGGAACATTGAAGTATACACTCACTATATATATAATGATTGCGATTGCGGGCATCTCATTAGATCAGATGCTGCGTGTATGACCTGGACACAGCTTATTGAGGTATGAAATTGACTGACACATGTTTTTACTGATATCCCTTCGTGTTTAATAGATGTTTCTGAATTGCTATTATAGCGAGCTAATTCATCTTATGAAATCTGCCACCAGCTAAGCAATCATCAAAATAATGGCCAATCAATCAAATTGGTGGAATGAATTGGGCTGTAGTGCCACTACCACCGCCACTGAGACTGGCTATTTAAATTTAAAGTCAGAAGATGATGTTAGAGCAGAAAATGGTTCGGCTGTGGTAGTAGGGATGGGAACAAAAACAACAACAACATACGGAGGAGGGAATGAAGGAAGACGAGCAATGCATGAGAAAGGCAGAGGGTATGATGAAGATGGAAGTGGGCACATGATGACGGGCATGGCTATGACAACAAGTAGAGGTGGAGGTGGGGCATCCCTGGTTGATGGGGGATCGGGAGAAGGAGAAGCAGCAGCTGAGACAGAAGATATAGAGAAATTAGAAGAAAATAGGGATCATGGTGGTAAGAAGAAGAGGGCAGAGCTGTGGCAGGATGCAGAAATGGATGCACTCGTCAGCGCCTACAGACAAATCCATTTGAAGCTCATGTCTTCTGGAAACAAAGGAAGGCACATCTTCAAATCTGCTAATGACAAGTGGACAGAAGTCAGAAACTTGTTACTTACAGTTGGAGTTGATCGCCAGCCAAAAGAAATTGAGCGAAAATGGTCCAACTTGCTCACTGCTTTCAAGCAGATAGCTGATTGGAACAGGCAGGCAGGGCAGCCAAGCTATTGGGAGTTGGACGAAGCATTGAAGAGGGAGAAAACAAAGGCAAAAGAATTACCTGCAAGCTTTCGTATACAGATGTTTGAATCCATGGCTGAGTTCTTGGGTGACACCGGTGGCAAGAAGAGTAGGCAGAGTAATCAGTCGAATGCTCCTCCCACTTTTTATCCATCAACATCTGACAATTCTGACTGTTGTGGGACTGCTGCAGCAAATTCAGGTAATCCTATTTCTTTCCTTCTTTTTGCCTGAGTAGCTACAATGGGTCTTGTTTTTGCATATTTACATGCTTCTTTACATCGCCATCACTGAACCTCTAGGCATCATTATAGGTGAAGAAAATCCTATACAGTTGTAGTAAGCATAATTGAAATATTAGAATACCCTCGAGCTAAAATAGTTGGTGGGACCTAAATTGCCTAGTTGCTATTCATTGTTGGCTTTATATTGTGTGAAACCTCTAGAACAATATGAAAACTAATGTATCAGGCTGATATCTCAAATTTTTATTTTGAAAATTAATATCGGAAATCTGACATGATCAGATTTAATTCTCAAAACATGACATATGAGTCGTGTTTCCTGCTAGTGGTTTTTGGCGATTCCCTTTTGCTTCTTTAGGACATGAATGTTCCTGTACGATATTACCATGTTCCATGACTGGCTATGCTTTTGGAACTCAACCTCTTTAATAATTTTTGGATATTCCCAGTATTAAAGGGGCATGTTGACGCGGGATTTTGTCCCTTGTCAACATAAGGGATTCGCCAGACTAAAACCCTTGATGTGGGGTTCCCACCTTTATTGGATAGTCCAATTTGTGGTATTGGCTACCGGATTCATTTAGTTTATTAGGTATTTAAAAATTATCAGGTTTTTGTATTTTCAAATATTAAAGTTGAAGTACGGAAAATGAAATCCTAAAGTTCAAGAGACGAAATTAAAATGCTGGAAATACCTTGAACATGCATCGGATAGGGGAGTAAGGACATACACAACAAAACCTAAATCATTAGCAGATTCAAAAGAATGAATTTAAGACAACAAGATCACTATAAACTGCTAAATTTAAACTCAACTCTATTTCCAGATTAACCTTTCAGATGTTAATGAGCAGGAAAACCATGAAAACATTCACATGAATATACTCACAAATAGACCATGATAAGATACATAGAATGTAAGACACATCCTCCATCCACAAAATCTACCATAGCTTTACTAAAACATGGCTAAGTGTTCTCAGAGTTTCAGATACATATACATATGCCTTCCGAAATCCAAGAGCCCTTGTTTTGGCTCTTGCTCTATTTATACAAAACCAAAAATGGAAGTTACAAAGACACTGTTCAACTTCCTTAGACTCTTCGACTTCCTAAACTATATTTTCTTCAAGCATTTCCATGAAATCTTTCAATTTAGTGAAAGTCTCATGCAATTCAAAGGATCTCGGGAAACTCGTATTCTCATGGAAAGAGCAAATTTCACACAAGGCATGATTGAAATCATCAATACCGGAGTCAACTCTAGAGGCAAATACCAAGAAGACTTGTCTTCTTGTGATTGGGTCTTCAACATACTTCTTTTTTGGATCCTTTCTTGCACTTTGCAAATTTTGTAGGTTTTGTTGATCTTCGAGGCGGGAATCCTTCACTCGGGCGATCGGACTGGGGAATGGTTTGAATGCATTTTCAGCTTTGAAAACGGGGAACTTATATTCAGCTGTTATTGCTAGTGCAGCAGCAAAACATTTGTTGATATTGTGGAAAAATTCTTGCACATCCTTGATAGTTGTTTTGGCGTTCTTGCATACATGATTGACGTTGGTCCCGCACTGACCAATACTCTTGGATGTCAGTGAATAAACGTTGACATGAATGGGAGGGTGTTTCTGTTGCCATAAGATTAGTTTGTCTAAACAATCCTGCCATCTTGCCATTTCCTTGTATCTTCTCCATGTTGAGATTTGGGTACCTTGGAAAGTGGTCCCCTTGTGTTTGTGAGTCTCTAAACACAAAGGGGGAGACTATTACCCTTGAACTTTACCTTTATGTTCTAATTTCACTTTGACTTAGGAGATTTAAGTCAAAAGTGAAATATGTCACTTAAGTCATAAAGTGAAATATGTTATTAGTCATAAAGTGTCATTTAATTCACTTTGTGGGTGAATTAAAGGACATGAGGCAAACTAAGGAAACTTAACAAAGTGCGTTTTCTAAGTGAGATATTTGGGATTAAATCTCACCCATTGATTAGACATGGCTAGATTGAATCTAGGCCATTGGTCTTTTAGGTTTGACCAAGGATAGGCTAAAGGAGGGAAAGGGTAAGGAAGAGGCTCACTTGTCACTTGAGAKAGTTGAGTGAGGAGAGGAGGAGAAGAAAAACACTTGGGYGCATTTCTTGAGGAGAGGAGGGCACATGAGGTCAAGGGTTTGAGGAGAAGCCATTGTGAAGGTGCTAGCTTCCTTGAAGAGTCTTTCATGGAGGTTGGGCACTAGCTTGAGTAGGGGCGCATTCTTAGGCAAGGGGGCGCACAAGCTTGTGGAGAGGCGCATCCAAAGGGAGGAGGCACATCAAGCTTGTGAGAGGGCGCAATCTTGAGGAGGAGACTCACTTACTAGAGGAGAGGCGCACTCTAGAGCATGGAGGGTGCAAGGGTAAGTGAGGGTGCACACTTGTGTGGAGTTTTTGCTAGAGGAGGGGCGCACTAGAGCTTAGTGCACAGTGCACACTAAGCCAAGGAGGGAGGCAAACTAAAGAAACTTAACAAAGTGGGTTTTCTAAGTGAGATATTTGGGATTAAATCTCACCCATTGATTAGACATGGCTAGATTGAATCTAGGCCATTGGTCTTTTAGGTTTGACCAAGGATAGGCTAAAGGAGGGAAAGGGTAAGGAAGAGGCTCACTTGTCACTTGAGATAGTTGAGTGAGGAGAGGAGGAGAAGAAAAACACTTGGGCGCATTTCTTGAGGAGAGGAGGGCACATGAGGTCAAGGGTTTGAGGAGAAGCCATTGTGAAGGTGCTAGCTTCCTTGAAGAGTCTTTCATGGAGGTTGGGAACTAGCTTGAGTAGGGGCGCATTCTTAGGCAAGGGGGGCGCACAAGCTTGTGGAGAGGCGCATCCAAAGGGAGGAGGCGCATCAAGCTTGTGAGAGGGCGCAACCTTGAGGAGTAGACTCACTTACTAGAGGAGAGGCGCACTTTAGAGCATGGAGGGCGCAAGGGTAAGTGAGGACGCACACTTGTGTGGAGTTTTTGCTAGAGGAGGGGTGCACTAGAGCTTAGTGCACACTAAGCCAAGAAGGGAGGCATGCTTGTGTAGAGGGTGCAAAACCAAGAGCTAAGGCTAAGGCAAAGGAAAAGGCAAGAGGCAAGGAAGAGGGCTAAAGGCTTAGCAAGAGAAGAAGGGCGCACCAAGGCAAAGGGTACCTTACTTCAAAGGGCTAGCAGGCACATCTTCAAGGGATTCCAAAGAATCCAAGTGTGGTTGCTATTGTACCAGGTTCACTTGTATATGTTTTCCTTGTTGTAACTTTTGCTTTGAGATCTTCTATATACATCTATCTCCAAACTGGTTTTCCCCGGGGGGGGTTTTTATCCAGGGTCATGTTGACCAAAAATACTTGTGTCCAAATTTCATGCATGCTTAGTGTTTAAATCAACAGTAGGAGCTTGTTAAGATCCTAGAGGAGTGCTATATGTTTTGAGGTTTGCATGTGCTAACATTGTGTTACTAAAACCACTTGCAAGGGCACCTTAAAAGAGCATATATCCATCAGTTGAGGGCAGATTTCTTGGCAAAATTGAACAGACCTGTTTGCTGTCCTAAAACAGCAGCAAGGACAGATTTGGTTGACTAAACTTAGAGCCCAACAAGAGGTCAAAGACAAACCTTTTGGGCAGTCCTCATAGTTCCTCAAAAATCTTCATGGTATCAGAGCCTAGGTGGCTAAGTTTTGCTGATTTGTAGAGCATACAGTGGATAGTTTTGTGGGACTGTTTTGGACATTTGTGGACAGCCTCTTTTCACACCTGTGTTGACAGGAGTGAGGTTGTACTCTTTTGTAGTGTTTAGCATCAGTTTGAGTTTCAGTGGACAACCATGTCGGTGTCTCAGATGAGGGCAGAGGATAGGCTAGCCGGAGCTAGCAACTGGTCCCCTTGGAAGACCAGGATTATATTTGTCTTGGAGGATCTTGAACTATGGGATATAGTTCAAGCTCCAGTGGTTCTTCCTCCTGTCACTACTCCCTTGCTGGTAGCAGAGTTCAGGAAGAGGAACACTAAGGCTAAGAGGACTATTTGTGATGTGGTGAGAGACCATGTCATACCCCATTCAACTGGGAAGTACTATACCTTTGAGATGTGGGCCGCATTGTGCAAGATTTACCAGAGTCCCAATCAGAATCGAAAGATGGTTTTGCAGGAGAAGCTCAGGGGCATTCAGATGCTCAAGTCTGTCGGTGACATCATACCTTGGTAGATTTACACAGATTCAAGATGAGTTGGCAGCAGTCAAAGAGATTGTGGATTCAAACTTTTTGGTGAGGACAACCTTAAATGGCTTCTCCAAACCTTGGGGTTCATTTGTACAAGACATTGTGGCCCGAGAGCTCATGCCCAGTTGGGAGAGACTTTGGGATGACTTTGTCCAGGAGGAGCTGAGATGCAACTCTGGATCTTCAGGACAACAACGTATATTAGGGGGTGATGAGTATCTTGCTATTTGGACAAGGGGAAAGAAGAAGGTCGGCAAGGTTGCTGGACATGGTCCCAAGGGAGGGGCCAAGCCACATCAGAGTGGTAGTGGGCGAGAGAGGGACATGAGCATAGTGAGATGCTTTGCTTGTGGAGAGATGGGGCACTATGCTGGACAGTGTCCCAAGAAGAAGAAGCAACAGGATGGTACTGCAATGACAACAAAGGAGGAGGAGTTCACTGCTCAGTTTGAGAGGGAGTGTGCTTTTTCCAGTTGTTGTTTGTCAATTGATACACCATCCAATGGTTGGTGCACAAACAAAATTGAGGAGATCCCACAGATTGAGAGTGTTGTATCTCGTGGGACGCAAACTCAGTTTTCGAGGACACCAGATTCAGGGGTGACTGGTCCACCCAGGACAACTTCAGTTTCATAGTTGTTGAGTAGACAAATAGTTGGTGCAGAGGCTTCAGAGCATCAAAGATTGATGAGAGTGAGTAGGGCGCCAAAGAGGTTTGAATCTCACTTGGCTATGGAGACGAGCAGATCAACTTTAGATTCCACTTCAGGTGGAAGTCACTTGGTGAGAGACCAAGTTGAGGATCTTGGTGAGATGCCAAGATCCAGAGACTCTTGGTGAGATTCCAAGAGGTAGAGATCCTTGGTGAGATGCCAAGGTTGGGATCTTTGGTGAGATGCCAAGATTAGGATCTTTGATCGAGCAGATCAGAGTCAGAGACCACTTTTGATGATTAGGGTACAACCATACTCACCGAGTATTTTCCACTAGGCAACAATGTCCACTGCAGGGACGAGATTGGAGGGGTGAATGACACTTTCCTCGGTAAGAGGGAGTGTTGAGATTTTGGTACCTTGGAAAGTGGTCCCCTTGTGTTTGTGAGTCTCTAAACACAAAGGCGGAGACTATTACCCTTGTACTTTACCTTTATGTTCTAATTTCACTTTGACTTAAGAGATTTATGTCAAAAGTGAAATATGTCACTTAAGTCATAAAGTGACATTTAATTTACTTTGTAGGTGAATTAAAGGACATGAGGCAAACTAAGGAAACTTAACGAAGTAGGTTTTCTAAGTGAGATTTTTGGGATTAAATCTCACCCATTGATTAGACATGGCTAGATTGAATCTAGGCCATTGGTCTTTTAGGTTTGGCCAAGGATAGGCTAAAGTAGGGAACGGGTAAGGAAGAGGCTCACTTGTCACTTGAGAGAGTTGAGTGAGGTAGAGGAGGAGAAGAAAAACACTTGGGCGCATTTCTTGAGGAGAGGAGGGCGCATGAGGTCAAGGGTTTGAGGAGAATCCATTGTGAGGGTGCTAGCTTCCTTGAAGAGTCTTTCATGGAGGTTGGGCGCTAGCTTGAGTAGGGGCGCATTGTTAGGAAAGGGGGGTGCACAAGCTTGTGGAGAGGCGCATCCAAAGGGAGGAGGCGCATCAAGCTTGTGAGAGGGTGCAACCTTGAGGAGAAGACTCACTTACTAGAGGAGAGGCACACTCTAGAGCATGGAGGGTGCAAGGGTAAGTGAGGGTGCACACTTGTGTGGAGTTTTTGCTAGAGGAGGGGCACACTAGAGCTTAGTGTGCACTAAGCCAAGGAGGCAGGCACGCTTGTGTAGAGGGTGCAAGACCAAGGGCTAAGTCAAAAACAAGAGGCAAGGAAGAGGGCTAAAAGGCTTAGCAAGAGAAGAAGGGTGCACCAAGGCAAAGGGCGCCTTACTTCAAAGGGCTAGCAGGCACATCTTCAAGGGACTCCAAAGCATCCAAGTGTGGTTGTTATTGTACCAGGTTCACTTGTATATGTTTTCCTTGTTGTAACTTTTGCTTTGAGATCTTCTATATACATCTATCTCCAAACTGGTTTTATCCAGGGTCATGTTGACCAAAAATACTTGTGTCCAAATTTCATGCATGCTTAGTGTTTAAATCGGCAGTTGGAGCTTGTTAAGATCCTAGAGGAGTGCTATATGTTTTGAGGTTTGCATGTGCTAACATTGTGTTACTAAAACCACTTGCAAGGGCACCTTAAAAGAGCATATATCCATCAGTTGAGGGCAGATTTCTTGGCAGAATTGAACAGACCTGTTTGCTGTCCTTAAACAGCAGCAAGGACAGATTTGGTTGACTAAACTTAGAGCCCAACAAGAGGTCAAAGACAAACCTGTTGGGCAGCCCTCATAGTTCCTCAAAAATCTACACTCCAGCCTGTTGATTTAGTGGTATGGCTTCATCTAGTATTTCTTTGAATCCAAAAATAGACTTGAATTTGTTTTCTTGTATCAATAGGTTTTCATCGCAGTTTTGAAGCGCAACCAATAAACTCTTTTGTATGATGCTGGGCGGACTTGTAATATTCAATATGATTTCTCAAGTTGGCAATCTCTTCATCTCTCAGCTTGAGATCCCTCATCATGTCCATTATTGTAGTCTGAGTTGCTTCTGTTGCAGCTATACCCATTGTTGCTATGAACATGAGGTTTACTGTTCTTAGATCTGCTATGGTAGTTTCAATCATTTCTTCCTCTGTGCCAGTTTTCTGTTTCTTGCGCACTTGCTTCTTTAGTGGTTTCTTCTTCTTATCAAAAGAAGCAGTTTCCAATATTGCCATAGGTCATCTTTTTAAGATTGAGGTAGTTCCCTCAAGAATTGTTGGAACCATGACTTTTCTACAACAGAAGTGGAAGGTCCCTTAGTGAATCCCAAATCCATGTGAACATTGTCTCTAGGATTTGATTGATGTTGCTCACTTGCTTTTTCCTTAGCTATCTCTTGTAAGTGGGGGAGTTTCTTCATGCGGAGTGATAGGAGACTGTCCCTTGACAAAGATATATCTGTAGGGACCGTGCTCAGTGATGATTTCAAGTCTTCTTTTTGTTGGCAGCTACACTTGTCCTCTTTAGTTTCATAATCCAAAGAGTCCATCTTGCGCTCTCCCTTGGAACATTCCTGCTGGGCATAAGCCCATCCTATGTTCACTATTGTGATATGGTTTTTGACTATTTTCAAAAGGATCATGCATTTTACAGTATTCTTCTTTGAACTTGTAATCTAGTACTGCATTTGCCTCCATTTGAGCATAAACAATATTAGAGAACTTATAAACACCAATGGTAATGGGGCAGGTTGGGCAGCACTTCTTCTGCTTTTCTTTCAAAACTTCATTAAACCCATATAGATATGTTTGGTATGTTCGCTTAACACCAATTTTTCTAGGACATGCTCTGGTAGCGTATGAGGGGTTTTCATAGCACCAAAGATGTAATGTTCCCAAGCCATTATGCCAGGAACATCACGGTTTTGGGTGTCTTTTAAAACTTTTCTGTTGTGGCATTTCGTCAAACACTTTGCTGATCTACTTGTTTACATGTGTTTACTTGCAGGATGGCCTCTTGATTTCAGCCTTAGGGTTTTAGTTGATGATTTATATGTGTGTTGCAGCAATAAACAAGAAGATACGATCATGGAACATACCTCAACCATATGCAATATGATAGACAAGCCAAAACATCTCAATTCTGATTTTATTCATGAATAGAAGAACCTGCTACAATGGGAAGGCCGATCTGGAATGCTCAACATATGGCTCCAAGTAAGAAGATAGAAACTGCTACAAAATGCTCCAATAGAAGACCACAAGCTTCCAAAGGCTGAATACTTAGTGAAGACCAATGCAAGAGTAGATTTGGGCCGTAAGAAATACTAAACCCCCAAGTTGGAAAAGCCACGCTCTAGTAGAAGACTGAAACCCTCAATAATTCGGCCCTACTGTCAAAGTCCTCCAAATGCTACGCTGAAGATGCCGAACTGTAGATCGGGATGAGTAGAATCACCTCTTGAAATCTCAAACTGAAATACCAAGGGAAACTCCTCCAAATGCTAAATCCTCCGATTGAGCTGCACCCTCCTGAAACTGCCAAACCCTATAATTTCGGCCCCGATGAAGGAGGCTTCCAAATGCTATGCTGAAGATGTCGAACTGTAGATCGAGATGAGTAGAATCACTTCTTGAAATCTCAAACTGAAATATCAAGGAAAACTCCTCCAAATGCTAAATCCTCCGATTGAGCTGCACCCTCCTAAAACTGCCAAACCCTATAATTTCGGCCCTGATGAAGGAGGCCTCCAATGCCTTGAAACTTGCTAGAAAGATAGATCAGGACATTGCAAGTCACTAGATGAAGCCTCAGGGTCAGATCTGAAGTATAACCCCTCCAAACTGAATAGATCTGAATCTCAAAAATGCCCTCCTTCTTTCCAATTCGTCCCAATGCTCTAGGAAATAATTTGTACCATAGAACTCTCTCAAGAGGCACTAGAAATCATGGCTAAGGCCCTGCAAGTAAAACCCAAATGCTCAAATCTCCAAGAGCCCTCTCAAATTCCTACAACGAACCTTCCTTCACTGAATGGTGCATCCCCCTTGCTGGAAACTCCCAATGGTGCGCCCTCCTTCTCTTCCTGTGCCTGTGGCTGGTGTAGAACCCTCCTGCACTGATGTAGAACCGAACTAGAATGGTGTGGGAGCGTATTGCATCTCCGAGACCAAGCTTGGGACAAGCTAGGTGGAGTCTTTCATCACCGAATCGTCCTCTAGGGTTTGTTAAGTCAAAACCCTCAAAACCCCCAAGAGATGGGCCCTCTAGCTAGAAGCCAGATATCAAAATGATAGACATACA
>SNQJ01S0030075.1:60112-81424 GCA_010110895.2 Picea sitchensis
TCACCACCGAATCGTCCTCTAGGGTTTGTTAAGTCAAAACCCTCAAAACCCCCAAGAGATGGGCCCTCTAGCTAGAAGCCAGATATCAAAATGATAGACATACATGAATGAATGAGTAGAAGCCCTTCCCTTTCCTTTATACTTTTTGCTCCCCTTGTCCCTCCAAAGTGACTTTCACTTTATTAACATTTAATTAATTAATTAAATCACTTTAATTAATTAATTAACCTTTTTACCTCTGAAAAACATCTTATCTCTCCTTGTGGCTTCCCTGGCCACTGAAAGTCACTTTTCGTCATCCTATCCTATAGTGTTGTTTCTCCCGATTCCCATGAGCTATTACACTGAGAGGTTCCTCCAAGTATAGTGCCCAAAATGACCTCTTCAGTGAATTTAATTGACTTATAGCCAAAAATACTCAAAACCATGGAAATCGTTGGAATGCCACGGAACCAAAGCCAATCTGTGCGGAATGGCTCATAATGATGGTGTTGCCGTCCTTATACACACTTGCAAACGTGAGCTAAGTCCAACTCACTTAGTGTATCCTTGGAGGAACAATGCCTAGGTTCACAGCCCACGCTGTCACTTTGACTGGAACCTCTTCTGTCTAGGCTTACTCCTAGGGAAGCCAAGGGGGGTAGACCCTAGTTACTAGATAAGATTTAGATTTTAAGTTCTAGGAGTTGATTTTAATTTGTTAAGGTTTGGGGGGAGTCTAACCTATGATGCAAAAGCAACAATGCAAGATGCAAGGGTTAGTATGTGAAGCAAGCCCTTTCCCTAAGTCAACTAAGGCTAGTGCCTAAGGTTGGGCAATGGAGTCAACTAAAGTTAAAGGGTGTTTCGTTACAATGTGATTACAAAGATTACAAAGAATATTTATTCCCCACAAGACTAGATACAAGTAATAAAGAATGCTAAGTACAAAATGATACAACACAACAAGCTAACCACGTTATTTCAATGTGCAGGATTTAAAGAAGATCAAGGTATTAGCATCGTCAACACATTAGGCCTAAGCATGCCCCAATATCACTTACTCTATTGGACTGCTCCTCAATGGCAACATCAACTTTCACAAGTCAAAGGAAAACTTAGAAGATTTAAAAGTTAAGGCACAAGTATTCCACAATGATTATGATTCTACACTTAGTTGTTTAACCCACAAGGTATTATTAGATGAAAGATTGAATTACAATTATTAAGCCCAAGGTTTGATTACTTGGTGAGTTAAGGGTTTTTAGGATTAAAAATATTTTATTACCCTTATTAGATGTTTCACCAAAAAACCTCCTCCCCCGATTGCCAAATAGCTGTTGGATGCTCAAGAAGTGAAGCAACAAGGCCCACCCTAGCTGTCATAGTCAACCCAAAGAATTGAGTTTTTACGGAAAGGACGCTCCTTTGCGTCGTGAGACCGTCCCTGGCCTATCACCTTTTGTTGCCCTCCTCAATCCCCGTTTTAGAAGGTGAAGATGGTGGTTTTAGGTACCCTATTAAGTCTATTAAGTTAATATATCAATTAGGTAGACTTTTAGGTGTATTTTAGAGTGTTTTAGTGATTTTAAGATGCCTTAAAAGGTGATTTTAGACCAAAACCGAAACTTCTATGAGCTTAAGAAAGTGTGTTGTTTAAACATGAACATGAAGAGCATTAACACATATAAGCAATGTAAGAGCAAGAGGAATAATGATTTAGTTCACCACCATTAACATAAATCAAGCTTGTTGTGAAAGAATGAAACACAAGGGCAAGGAAAACTTGCCAAAGAGAAGAAAATAGAAGAAGCTCAAGCTATTCACCACTTATCTTATGTTTGTTTAAAGCATTAAGAGAAAGCACTAAGTATGAAAGAAAAGCTTGAAAGATTAGAAGTGTGCCTACACTATCAACTCATCAACAACACATTCACTTAAGTGTGGTGGCAAATGGCCTTAAGATGTTATAACATGAAAAGAAAAACCATTTACTGAACCATCTAAGCATTAACCATTTAGTGTGTTGGATTAAAGCATGCAACAAAATATATCTAAGTGAGTTGATTATGCCCCAAGGGCTTAAGCTTAAAGATTAATGTGTGAGAGATCTAGATCTAGATGATTTTAACCATTAAAGCATAAATAGATCAAAAGCACATTAAAACCCTAGCCTCACAATTTGGGGTATTCCTCTCCCAAAGTGTAGGTGATTATTAAGCTTAGAAGATAGCTTGGAAAGAAAGAGATAAAGAAGCAAGAGAGAGAAACAAGCAAGAGAAGAAGCAAGCAAGGCAAGCAAGAAAGAGAAGAAGCTTACTAACCCCACGTCCTAGCTTAGGAGAGTGATTTTGAGATGAAGAAACGAAAGTAGATCTAAACCCAAACTCACCTGTGGGAGGTAGGTCGTACCAATCCTCCTCCCAAGCAATGAGCAAGCAAGAAATGGCTAGGAAGTGAAGAAATAATGAGAAAATAGCTAGGAAAAGAGAAGAGGAAAGTTGAGAACGTTACCCACTTGAAGAAAATGGTCTTGGAGTGTTGTGTGGATGTTTTTGGGGTAGCATAACCCTCTCAACCAGATCTGAACCTGCAAAAACTAGCAAGGTATACTTGCTGGAAATGCTACACACAACAAGCAAAGATGAAGAAAAATTTCTAGTTTTGGTAGAAATTTTTCACATAGAAATTTTTGTGAAGAAAATAGATTTAGATGACCAATATACTATGTTAAGCTATCTGAAATATGTATGAAAGGACAGCAAGAAAGAATGAGAAAAGAAGAGAGAGAAAAGAGGATCTTATGTGTGTTTCAAGGGAGGACTCTTCCTTGAGGCATTCCCAATGAAACCCTTGAAGCCAAACCTGCAAAAACTTAGCAAGATCTATGCATACCAATATAATATGGAGGGATGTGCTAATAAGATGAAATACTTGCACCCTATCTAGCAATTCACATATATAGATCTACAAGAATGTTCTTTGTTAGATCTACTCAAATAAAATACTTTACCCAAGATCTAGGCTATGCATAAATCAAATCAAACCATACAAGTTTACCTCACATGTAGCAAGAATAAAAGTATTTGTTGCTCTTCCAATGATCCTCCAAAGTTTCTCCTTTATATTACTCAAGAAAGGGATCTTGGAGAAATACTTGCTCCAAAATCCTAAGAGCCAAAGAATGGGAGAAAGATGGAAGAAGAAAGAGAGAGAGAGGAGGAAAATCAAATAGCATAACATTAGCTCAAGATTTGGTGAGTTGGGAGTGAGGAGAGGGATCTATTTATACTTGGAGAGACAAACTCACCCCTCTTGGATCAATGCCAAGTGTCCACTGTCCACCACCAAGCACAATCTAGAATCCTAAGGGCAGGGTGCACCATCTAGGGTTTGATCACATGGATCAAGGATGTGGATGAGTGGTAGAGTGTTGGGATCAAGCAAAAAAGGTAAGTGGGAGGCTAGGAAAGGTGTGCCAAGGGATATAATAAGTCTCCCCTTAATTTTTTCATTATTTTTTCACTTTTTGGAGACTTTCTAGAAAGGAGGCACACCACTCTAGGAAAAGTGACGTTTTTGCTTAATGGCTAGGTGAGGGGGTGATGTGAGGGTTGGAAAAGGTTAGGAAAGGTTAGGAAAAATCTCTCTCATCTTTATCCATCTTTACTTTACCGTTTTAACTCATTATTACAAAAATACATTTTTGCTATGTCAAGACTTAGCAATTAAAATTGTTGTTTTTGACTGATTGACACTCTGGGTGGACAAACCCATAGCAGAAGTTGTCCGACTGAGCTGAAACTTGGTCCAAGGATGTAGGGGGTCTCATTCCATTTCTTTTGAGCACAAATACCCCTATCAAAAGTCCAAGGACCTAGTTTTTACAATTTTTGCTCAAAAATAATTAATTAATTAAATAATTAAACCTCCAAACTTAGGGAAATTTAATTAAAATTTAATTAATTAAAAAAAACTAATCTAGACTCAAGGGAATTCCGCGAAAATTTCTAAGATGTCTTGCATGGCTATTTACATCATCCCTAAACAATAGTTACCGGAAGATAAGCCCATTGGAACACCTTTCACCACTTTGGAGGAATTATTGCAAGTGTGAGGGAAAAACTCAAGGGAAATCAATAAGGCTGAAAAGACCAATTGATAACCTGAGGATAAAAAACCCTCGGTGAAAGGAACTCTCCCAATGAACCGATCCCAAGGTAACTGACCTAACTATGACTCATGCAGACCTATTACATTATTGACCCACGCAGGGGTGCGGAAATTCCAGTTACAAAAAGAAGTGTTGGGGCCAAAAATGCCCTGTAGAACCAAAAAGTCTTCGTCAAATGAGCATCTGATGATGCATCTCTTCATGGCACATGGAGTTGACCCCCTAGTTGGAGAGGCGGTCAACAGATGGAATAGGATGAGTAATGCAAGTTGGACCCCACAATGCCTCTCAATAACCCCTGTACTCGCTATAACATCCATCTGCCTACTCTGGTTATCATAAACCTCTACACTGTGATGATGTCCCAAAGTGAGGACATTACAAAAGATTTCGATGTAGTTAGAGTGTTTGTCTATGTAACAATTGTCTATTGGTGCTATAACTCATTGAGCTTTGTTTGAGAACGTGGGGCAAGGTTTTTCGAAAAAGTGTTGGTGTAGAGTGGCTAAGAAATCATCACATAGAGACCCATACTAAATTGCATATTTTGATTTCCACAATATTTGACAGTAGACATGGATAGGGGGGCATTGGTTGTTCTAGGACCATCCTACTATAGGGAGGGGATTCACTACAGAAATTGTATCCATGAGATAAGAGGCCATGTAAAATTCAGGCTTTTCTCTTGCTGGAGGTGCACACACCCATTTTATTGTAGCATTTAAATTGAATGAGAGGATATCACCACAATTGGAAATCGTCCCGTTATAGAGGACCTGATGCATCAATAGCAACCATGTTTCCTTCAAGTGGCTCACATCTTTTTCTCCATATATCTTGCAAATCAAAGCTAGGGCAACTTTTACTGTTGCTTTCAAATTTGTAGTTGGATACTTCTCCGAGGGATTCCTTTGGAAAGTTTTGCTTGATTCCCACCAGCCCTTTATGATTTCTCCTGTGTCATGCGTATTAACGAAATGTTCCACGCATTCGAGAGTCAAATGAAAATCAGGGATAGGAAATTTGTAAATAACATATACACTGCTTGGAGCATAGGAGCCGATGCAACTGCCATCTTGTGTGTTTATCTCTCTGTTAGCTGTGTTATCTCTATCTACCAACCATCATTGGATTATATCTGAACATGGGAATAGTTCTGTGCTCACAACTACTTGGTGAAAGTGAGATCTGCGTACCATGTAGTCCATTCTTATTCCATGCTCATCCGTGAAGTGTATCTTCCCCCATGCCTGAATTTGACAGCAACGGGTGAGGGGATGCATTCGTATACATCTCAAAGAGATGACCATAGTATTTATCGTTTGGTAATTCGCTGTTTGTGGCAACATTTGTATATGCTATGGTGGCTACTTCTTTTGGTGTTGGTTTGGTAGGAGCAGCCACTCTTTTGGATTTTCTTCCTTTCTTAGGGGTTTTCAACCTGTGATTGTCTATTATCTTCAAAATAATCTCGTGGATTAGTCTAGCTAGTATCCCAATATATAGATAATTTGCCAATTTGAACGCAGGATTTATAAATTAAAATTTGTTGTGCAATCCTCGATGGAAATTGGTACAAGAGTGGTCTCTAGTAGAGCACAAGGGCTATGGGTTGGAGATAGTTTAGTGAGTCATAGCCTTATTCGAATGAGGCCTCCACCCATATCGAATAGTCTACTTGAGGTGCCTAGGCCCATGCACAAGGTAGGATTTTGTATTTGAATTATTGTGTATCTTTATGAAACCTTGAATGATTTGAACAAAATTCAAATCATTTAGGCTCAAAAGTGAACTTTCGGAAGTGCAATGATGGGACATGGGAATTTCATCCCATAAGACAAAGAAGGAGATTCCAAGGCTTTTTAGTTTTAAGAAAAAGAGATGGCTTAGATGTACCTGTGAATTTGGAATCTCTTGTCATTGTGATTACTTCTTGTGCATCTATTGATTCCTAATGCTTCGGTAGGTGACATTGTTTTGTGGTGTTTGATGCTCCGACAAGGATACTCATTTTTGGAACGAAAATGTATTTTCTCTTGAAACCCGGAAGTAGAAACTAGGGATTTTAGACATTATCTTCTATCAAATATTTGGGGCTTTGATTCCATTTTGCATGATTTGAATTTAACACCAATTTGGTGAAGATTTGAATTAATGTGTACACGTACTTTGCATGAGTGAGATATTTTGAAGAGGTGGTAGAGTGACTCTTTGGGGCTTCAATGATCAAGTCCCTCTTGGGTTCAAAGTTGTCTATGGCTTCTAAGGTCTCAATTAATTGTTCCCATGATATAAGGGCTCAAATTATGGGCTTGGAGGGCCCACATTATTGTCAGGCATTGGAGGTCGAAGGGAGGATGGCTTCAAAGCTTTGGGTGCAAGCTTCAAGATGGGATGGTGGTGCCATTGACAACTTGGTGGGTGAAAAACTACTGGCTCCGAAGACTTACCCCTGAAGCCCTTGATGGTCGTCATTTTATCCTCATATGAATGGCATAAAACTCTTGGGACAAAATGTTAAAGGTAGCCATGGTTTTGACCATGAATTAGGTCCCACCTTTCCGTCGAGCTCCATATGATGAAGGGCATGGGTCAAGGTTAAATCCTTCCATGCTCTTGTGGTTGATAGGCTTTGAACTCATCGTGACATCAAGACTTTAAGGAAGTTGGGTTTTGAAGGGGTTAACAAGTTGTTACTTGAATGTTCAACATTAAATGGTGTGCTAGGTGCTCCACTTCTTAGTGAAGTTAATAGAAACCGATGCTTCGCTTTTGATTAGGCCTCTATTTGTTGAAGGCCTTTTCATTATGAGGTGAAGAGGTTTGCCGTGAGGTAGGTCCCACCCTTCCATTGGGCTCCATATGATGAGGGGCACCTTTGACAAAACTATGTCCTTTATGTGGCGGATGGTTGATGGGTTGGATGCTTGGATTGGCATTGTAAGTCTTGAAAGGTAAATGTGCTTTCGATGTCGGGTATGAGAAACATGAAGGATGGCCGATGGTTGAAGGTAATCAAGCCCAAACTCCTCAATGCCTGATTGAGGAGCATTTGAATTTTGAAGGGTATAGGAGAAAAAAGAGGTCTACTTCAAAATAAGGCCCATGACAAGGTTTGATTTGTCTACGGGCTTGATTAATTTGAAACTCCTAGAACTTGGTAACTCTTCAAGGGATGATTGAACAAAACCTCTCTTGAGGTCCAATGACAAAGCCATTAGACCTTTGGGAGGCGAAGGCCTTTTGAAAGCTTCAAAGGTGCTACTTCATCTACCCTTCACTTGAAATGACTAAAGGAAACTCAAGGGATTTTGTCCACCTTAAAAGCTTTGAATAAATTGAGCCTTGAACCGAATATATTCAAGTAAGAGTAGCGAAGCTTGGAGAACTAAAACTTTTGAAGGTGGACTCATGCTTGAAGCATGGATGTGTTGAGGGCTCTATTAGAATTTCACCTCATGACATTGGATCTGCACTCATAGAACTTCAACCCTATAGCAGAATCTGAAACCTACTGAACCATCTATCAAAACTTTAGAGCTGCAAACAACAAAAGGGTTTCTTCAGTCCCACTTGATTGGTGGGGGCAATGCGCGAGTCATGTTGTGCTCTCCCCCGTTTTAACACTGCAGGAAATATTCAAGAGTGTAGACACTGCATATCAAAAGGTTAGATCATTCCAGCGAGAGCCAGATACAAGATATAATAAAATGAAGTATGAAAATAAGATCTGGAAATTAAATCATCTCAACACCAGCACAAAATTAAATACATATCAGAGGTGAAAAGTATATAAGCATGCTAAATTAGTGTAGCACTGACCCAACTATTTATTACAGTAGCATAATAAATCAACTCTACAATAAACAAAAATCAGATCTGCATGCTAAGTCAACAATAAACACAAGATATATTAAATCTGCAAAATTAGATCTGCACACTCATCTGCACTGGAGATCACATATCTTTCTATTACTCATAAAATAATATGACAACAACAAATCAACTTCTCACAAGCTCTCAAAAACAAAAACAATACAATGAAGTAATGTGCAGTAATGTGCCCCTCATACTCTTTTCATACTCTTTTATAGAATAAGGGGGAGTGGGGAAGATCCAAAGAACCTTCTAGAAGGGAGAGTTCCACCAAACCGTAAGACTAGGTCCACCTTAACCCACTCATGCACCTTCCAAGAGAATATTCCCCAACTAGTGCATCTCACATGTGCTAAGGTAAGTAGGTAACTAGTGCGCCTCATGCTAGTGTGTCCCACGTGTGCCAAGCATGGGTAGGCACATGCCTAGATGTGCCAAGTCACCCACTCCACATATTTTTATTGAACAACTTAAGTAGTGTGCTCTCTTAATCCAATTTAACTCCTAGGTGCCAAAATAGATTAAAAAGGGGCTATGATTCAAAACTTGAGCTATAGGGGAATGCCCCCCCTCCTGCTTCACTCTTGTAGTGTACTCTGAGAGGGAGTGCCCTTGGAGTGCGTTTTTGGGTTGCTCCCTCCCGAGAGAATTTTTTGGGAGTGCTATGTTCAAGTTTTTGGGGCACTCCCTAGGCCCGTGGGAAGTGCTCTTGTGGAATGAGTGTTTTTTTTTGCTTGTGGGAACCAGGCAAGGTTCCAATAGGGAAAATAAGTCATGGCCAGGGTTTCTTGATGGATTAAAAAACCTTTTGATTCCAATTGCTTTCGTTCTATTACTCATTTCTCTCGTTTCACTCATCTTTGCTAGGGTTTTGGGCTAAGTAATAGGACACGTCCCTTAGGGGGCCTGTGTCCATATCCTGTGTGTCAGACATGTGACACGGTAGGACATGTGTTTAGCACGTGTCAGACATGTGTCGTAGACGTGTCACATGTCCTAGATGTGTCCTGATGTGTCTGACATGGGACACCACCATTGGACACATGTCTGTGTCCTGTGTCATGAGCAAGAGTGACATCATGGTCAACTCCCTCTCCCTAAGAGAGTCTAACAACCTTATCACTGTACTCTACAACACTCCCATTAGTTGTAAGCTTAGAATCAATCATCGATTCTACAATAGGTTCTGAACCTATCTCCATGGCATCCTGCCATGCATGCTCTACACGTGCCTCTTCAAAGCTAGAAGGCTCATCTAGCTTCTCACTAGAATGTACAAGTTCCATAGGATCAACAAGCAACTTGTAAAGGCCACCAAATTGCACACTTCTAGCTAAAGTGCTTGGACTAGTTGGACTACAATCACTGATAGTGCATTGTTGTCCCTCAAATGCAACTTTACATTGATGATCTGCCATTGAAGAAACTAAAAGGATATTTTTCTTCAACCTAGGAACAAACAAAACATCATTCAACTCAAGAACATAAATTGATGCCATTCGAAAGGAAATGGAGCCTAATCCTCTCATCATCTAAGTCATAGGGTTTGCCGATTTTGAACCCAGTGTTGCCAGAGCGCAGAGCGAGAGCGTTATGAGTGTCATTTTCCAAAAAACCTTAGGAGCGGAGCGTCCTTTATATATATATTTATATCATATTGCATTTATATTAAGAAAAAACATGCAAAATGCCAAATTAGTTGCAAAATATATGAAAACATGCATATTTGTGCTACTTGTAGATGAATACTACATTATTATGAAGTTAGAAATGCCATCCATAGTACATTAATGATTATATTGGAACTTTGAAAGAAAGCATTATGAATAAACAAGCAAGAACATTTAAATGACAAACATAAATGACCAGTAATGTTCCACCATCACTTATATTGTTATCCACATCATTAGTATCATCCTTCATCCTCTGCCTCTTCTCTAGTCTTTGCTTCTACCTCGATCCTCTAGGGACATCAATCGACACCACTCAATTTTGATGAAACTACCTAATCCTAGCTTGAAAATATTGTAGAAAAATCTTAACATGCCTAATCAATGATTTTGGTTTGAGTGAAGGGTACATTTTTGCTAAGGCCATGACAAAGGAGTTTAACAATCAACACCACCAACATTGGGGTACATAAAGGGCCTGGTGCTCTTGATTAAATGCCAATCACATACCCTCATATGTGATAGAATCCAATGAAAATGTTGCAATCCCATCAATCCTGAAAACTGTTAAGTATGTTGAGTTTTGAATGGGATATGAAATTCTACTTTTTCCATATGAAGTCCGATGAGGTTGGAACCACTCTCAAACATCCTGAAACAGTTAATGGCAATGTTACAAATTTAAATAAAAGGATAAAAACCTTTTACTTTAAGAATTTAACATTACCATTAGGGAGCACCTTGGGAACGCGCTCCCAAGCTCCGGGAGCATCCCAGGGAGTGTGGCTCTCCCAAAAGGGTAGGGAGCAT
This sequence comes from Picea sitchensis, assembly GCA_010110895.2. Lineage (NCBI taxonomy): Eukaryota > Viridiplantae > Streptophyta > Pinopsida > Pinales > Pinaceae > Picea > Picea sitchensis. The sequence goes on from SNQJ01S0030075.1 coordinate 70,622, forward strand.
CTGAGAATGCCTAGGAGTGTGCTATTGCTCAGAGCACGCTTCCGGGCTTGGGAGCCTATTGCCTCAGCACGCTCCTAAGCTTGGGATGGGTGGGGCCTCCTTCAAACATTCTTTGAACCTTTGGGTTCGAAATCTGACTAACTTCAAGGAGAAAACTCAAATTCGTTCAGGTTCAAGTGATGAAATTCGCCGCCATTGCCATACAATATGGGTTCAAAGGGAAAAAGCCCCTTTACTTTGTTTTTTCCCATCGCAAAAAACACGAACAAATTCTCTCTCCCATCCTAGTGACCTGCTAACATTGGCCTATGCATTCCTTTCTCTCTCGGCTCCTAACCACTTGCTAGCTCACTAAAACATTATTCTATATATTCCTTTCTATCTCAATGACAACGGTAATGGTGATGGGTAGACGGTGGTTGGTTTGTGACTTTGCGATGGTGGTTGGTTCATGTCGGCGAGTATTCCTTCCGCCAATGGTGACGGTGCTTTAATTTTTTAAATGTCATTGTTTAGAATATTAGATACTGTAGTTTGTGACTCGTAGTCTACTAGGATAGGTATAATGTAATATATATATATATATTAAATATTATATATTAACTATACATGCTATATATATATGATATATATTATAAAGTATTATATATATTATATATTAAAAATATTTGTGGGTATTAGTTTATAATAGATATTAATAATCTCTCTCTCTCTCTCTATATGTTTTCTATATAGTTATAAATTAATAATAAAAGTTAATAAATTATATATACATTATTAATTTATAACTATATATAGTTTATTAATATCTATTATTAAATGATACCCACAAATATTTTTAATATATATATATATATAGTCAAATCTAATGACGAACCTTATTCGAACCTCGTTGAGAAATTTGAATTTGAATCGAATTTCATTGTTGTCGAACCCGAACCTTGTGACATTGCTCATCATCACCCAACTCCAGACTCAAAACCTCTCTCTTGCCCCTAAAACTTGCCAAAGAGTGTCTTGTCATAAGTCATATGTCTTGATGCCCCATTGTCCATGTACCATCCAACACTTGACACTGTGTTAGAAGATAAACAAGAGACCATGGAGAAGGTGGTCTCAAACTGGGATGATCTCTCATCCACGCCTTCTATAGTATCTGTTGCAACTTGTTTGGATTTCCTCTTCTTCTTCTTTGGACACTGTTGGCATAATGTCCCATCTTGTGACGCCTAAAACATTTCGCCTTACTCATGTTTTTCTTTCCTGGACTTGAATCTCCCTTCTTACTCTTCTTCGTCCTCCTAACAAGGGCGACTTCTTCTACTTCCTTTTGCTGCACTGAACAGGTTTCCAACTGGATCTCTTCTTGCACAAGGTTATCCAAAAGCTTTGCAAAATCCGGCAAAGTCTCATGAGCACAAACACCTTGGACAAAAAGCATCCAATATGGAGCAAGTCCATTTAAAGCAATGGACACAAACTCCTTATCCTCCACCTTCATCCCTATGGTAGCCAATTGATCTCTCAACTATGTGAACTTGGAGCTCACCACCGTATCTGTCTTACTCATGCAGATGGATGAAATCTTGTTCCTCAAGAGCATTTGTTGAGAAACACAAGTACTTTAAAATAAGCGAACCAAAGTATCAAATATATCCCTACCGATTGTCTTCTCTATGTAAATTTTCCCACACCCTAGGTGACTAAAGTCCTTATGATCTCAGTCAAACCAGTAGATTGCTGAATTTAATTATTTTAGAAATAAATTTCAGACCATAGCATTAATCACACAATAGCTGGAAAAATGAACAGCGGAAGCAATACATGAATAACACACATGCTCAATGTTTTTCCCCTTCAAATCCGATTATCATCCCAATGATCAAAGCTTACAAGGTACCTCCACAGTCTGCTGTAACTTAGCAGCTGTACAGTAAACAAAAATCACTACAGAATAGAGAAGTATAGCTTGCTGAAATAGAAGTATAGCTCTGCTGAAGAAAGAAGGCAGCAACTACTGCTATTCGATTGTGTAATGTTCCTGACTTGGCTAGTCTAGGAAACACTGCTAATGTGTGTGTAGGATCAATTGTTTACAGCATATAGATGGTCATACAAATAATAAATGCGACAAAGAACTGCAAAGTTTATATTATGATATCTCTGTGGATTACAAAAGGCCGAATGCGGCTGAATAAAATGACGACACTCGGCTAGATCAAAAGACAAAAGGATCTTAGCCGGAATACAAATAAGAAAGTAAAAGATAATACTCGGAATATGTGAGCACTGCGGGATCAATGGATGTGCTGGAACTAGGGCAGCTCGTACGGTAACTGCTGGAAGTCTGGAAAGTTCGCCCTGGGAGCTATACCTCTCGGAATGGCCTGGGAACTGTCCCAAATGATGCACCCTGCTCTAGTTCTTAGTACTGGTAACTGTCGGACCCCTCTGCTGGTGGGTTTGGACCCCGGATGGATCCCCATGGGGGAATGCACCCCTCTTTCTCTGGCAAAATGCGTCCTAGTGATTCCACCGTCGGAATCGGACGAGATGTGTCTCAAACTAACCGCCTTGTTCTACTGGGAAATGGGTCGGAAGGGTTTCCCTGAATATGGCATGATGCTCGCTCGGGAACCCTAAATGTATCCGCCAAAAGTGCCACACTTCCAAGTCTGGAAAATGCGCCCTAGATGATTCCTCCGTCGGAATCTGGCGAGGAACCAGGCAAAAGATGTGCCTTGCCTTCCTCTCAAATCGGTCGGAGGGAAATCTCAGAATTCTCCCTGGATGGGACAAGTCGATCTCTAAACCTCCTCAGAAGTTGCGCCCTCCCTCTGGATGAATGCGCCCTTGCTGCTGAACACTGAGTAACTGCTGCTGAAGGATGATGGAAGACTTGTGTGATCTTCTCGGTGACTAGGGTGTGTCTCTCAACACCGAAATCAGCCAACTGGTGTCTTCCTCCTGGAATCCACTGAACTAACTCTCCTGAGATGCGCCTCTCTTCTCAATGACAAGTCATAATATGCATAATAATAAATTAGGTCGCCGACTCTTCTCTTATAGCTTTCCAAAACCCTAATTCACTGCTGAAACCCTAATTAATTAATCATTTTACCTCTAAAAAGTGATTTATCCATCCTTATGGCTTCTCCGGCCACTGAAAGTCACTTCTCATCATCTTATCCTGCAGTGCTCTTCTTCTCAATTCCAATGAGCTATTACACTAAGAGGTTTCTCCAAGTAATATGCCCATTATGACCTTCTTAGTGAAATTAATTAAGATATGACCCATAATAACTCAAAATTACGGAAATCGTCGGAATGCAACGAAACCAAAACCAAGCTGTGCGGAATGGATCTTGATGATGAACGATGCAAGTCGGGCCCAATAAAACCCCTCAATATCTCCCGAACTCTCTGTCACCCCTATCTGGCTACTCTGGTAGGCATAACACTCTGTAAAGTTATAATGTCCCAAAATGGGGACATTACAGACTGTATGACGCTACTGCTATGCAGGTTCTCTCTTGCTGTTTGCTACAACAGATCTGCACTTTCTCCTCTCAGATGCACTCTCCTTCTCTTGGTCTCTACCTCTCTCAAGTGTATTTTCCTCAGACTCAAAGGTTACATTTATAGGAGGTCCAACTACCTAATACATAATTCAAATAGAATACAAACTCTAGAATTCAAATGCAACACTACTACTGTATTGGAGGAAGACAATTCGAATTTGTTTTCTTGACTTGTGCACTACAAGACAAAAGTCATCAAATATGACTTTGTACTAGAAGACAAAAGCCATTAACTATGACTTTGTGCTAGAAGACAAAAGCTCAACTACGAAATGTCTCGAACCATGTCTTGCACGTTCATACTGAAGCCTGTACAAGAAATTCCTATCCAAGCTATATCTCTCAACACTCTACAATGTGAGGGATAAAGGGATCCTTCACCAAATCAAGAATGGTTCACTTTACTTTGGCCCCCTTTTTGTTGTGGCTAGTTGACAGTTTCAGATTGGTAGGGGCAGCAATCACTTTCTCAACATACTCCCTAATCTTAGCTTCCTCCATAAGCATTTGCAGCCTTAGCTTCCAAGGTATGAAATTGGAAGCACCATCCAATCTGTTACATGCTCTATGACCAAGAGTCATCATCTTGCAAATCTGAAGCACACCTCAAGGCAAAAATCAATGACAAATGAATAGAACAACCCTTCAAAGGTTCCAATGCTTCTCCCAAGCATCCTAGGGTTCACACCCAACAACCTTGACAAGGTCAATGACCACTCCCAGGTACAATACAACTGAAATACCAACTCTCTCTTCACCGAAAGAGTGATTTCAGCAAGATAGCTCAGATACTATGTTAGAATTTATGCTTTTATAACTTATATTGCAAATTTAGAAATTACACCTCATGTTGAAGTTTTCCCAGATCTAGTCCTTGAGAACTTCAGCCTTAGGGCTGATTTGAAATATTAGTTTACAGCAGCAAACAATGGACAATATTTCACTTCACTTTATAATTTCTGCGTTTATGACTTTTATTGCAAATTTAGAAATTACACCTCACATTGAAGTTTTCCCAGATCTAGTCCCTGAGAACTTCAGCCTTAGGGCTGATCTGAAATATTAGTTTACAGCAGCAAACAGGGGACAATATTTCATTTCACTTCAACCCAACACACTAGGCAGCCCAAGAGAAAAGATACCAAACATATGCCAACAAGTTTTAGCCCGCGGGTCACACTTTTCAATGCATATTACCAGATCTAAAATCACATTAATCACTAGAATTTACAGCAGTAAATCTGATCTATTATCTTCAAGATGTTTGTCAAATCACTTAACCCTTTTAGACCTTATATATGTCAAAAGCATGAACAATAAGTGTTGGAAATTATCCAAGTAAGATGACAATGCATGCTAAAAATAAATTTGTGATTACACAATTTTGGACAGCTGAAAACTTCACATATATTTATATGGTAGAAATGAAGTACATGTACATATTCACAACTTATACAAGCTAGTACAATTCTGTGATGTTCCGTTCCCAAGAGTAGGTCAGCAAGGAGTGACTTAGTAGTCTATGTGGTCCCGTAGACTATAGTCAGGCACAAACATGGAACAAAAGGGAGAAATAAGGGTGATTTGGTGGCTAAACGATGAATTAAACCAAAAAACATAGGAAAAGTCACTTAAGCCTAAGTCAATGAAGAATTAGAACGAAAATGTGTTAAAGGGGGACTAAATTAATTAATTATTCACGTTAGGAGGAAACGTGCCTAGCTTAAGTGAGGTCAATGGTGAATTAGATCGGGAAGAGTATAAAGGGAGGAATTCTACCTAATTCTTCATTATGCATTGTCATGATTTAATGTTGAGAGTTCCCAGAGGAGGAAGAGAGTCGACTTCTACTGTTTTGTGGATTTCTAGAGGAAATCACCACCATTGATAGGTTTTGGTGTTGAGAGACACACCCTAGCCCATCGGAGATACCATCCAGGTATTTCACCGTGCTATTTAGGAGTATCCAATTATCAGTGTTGCGCAGCTCAGCTAGTGGGGGCACAAGTCAGATAGAGGGTTTGTGTAACTGCACGAGATTAGAGCTTGGATTGCAGTTTCCTTCCGACCCAGTTGAGATCCAGCCAGGGCGCATAGATTGAGCCACTTTCTATCAGATTCGGACGGTGGAATCCTTCAGAGCGCATCATTCAGCCATTTAGGGCGCAACTTTTTTGGAAGGACAGTTGGGGTTATAGACGGAGCATCAGAGCAGATTTGGGGAAACCCTTCCGACCCAGTTCCGCATTTGGCGAGGTGATCGTTTTGAGTCCTATAGCAGCCGATTTCGTTGGTGGAATCATTTGGGGCGCATCCATTGAGCCAGGAGGTTTGTGAACGCCTAGGGGACGCGATCCAGAGCATCAGAGGCCAGATCTGTCATCCGACAGTCACCAATATCATTCTAGAGGCTAGGGCGCTTCTATTGGGACAGTTTCCAGCTCATTCCAACGGGTATAACCTTCCAGACGAGTTTTCCAGTTTGTAGCGGTTACTGTGCTTCTCTGGAACCGCCGATTTTGCCGATCTATCCGTGCATGCATCAGATTTGCCTTCATCTTCTGATCACGGGTATTTTATGTTATTTGCTTGTATTCCAATGACGATCCATGAGATCTAACTGAAGACTATCTTCTCTATTTCCAATATTTCATTGTATTTCCATGCTTGAATCTCATAATACATATTATTGGGCGGTTGATGTTCCTTATTTCCGCATGCATCATATATATATTGTTTAAACCATAACATATAACATGCACATGCAACAACCACAAAACATCTCAAGCACATAACTAAAACGCATCCAAAAACCCCCAGAGTATCAAATCTGAAGATAAAACGCATCTAGAAACCCCAGTGTATCAGATCTGTGAGACAGAACACTAGATCCGTAGTAAATATCTTGATCAGCGAGATCAGGGATATTTCAGTGGTATCAGAGGTTTAGTCCTGCCAGCCTGTGACTAAAGACGATGAGTACAGCAGAAGACCTAGATGGCCATGAGCATGTAGGTGACGAATATGTCACTTACAACAGGCGCAAGGAAAGAAGGCCTAGGCCTGACTTTCCTCCTTTCCCTCCCAATTCAGAAGAGGAAGAGGCACAGAGAGAAGCAGAGAGAAGAGCAGAGCGTGAGACTAAGTGCGACGCAGAGAGGATGCTAGGAGATAGATATTAGCGACCAGAGGGCAGTGGTAAGGCCCCCATGGAACTAGAGGCAGCCTTCATGCAGGTTATCAGTGATATGTTAGCTAGTCAGCGGACCATGTGTCAGTCCTTGGCACAAGTGCTGATAGATTGGCTATGGTGGGCATCCCGGGCACACAAGCCCCACATGCAACATAGGGGAACTCAGGGGCAGGCAGTAGACCCCAGTCGCCCACTCGCACCTACACCTCTGTGAGTAGGATTCCTCGACCCTTGTTTCCCAGTTTCCAGAGGGCACCCCCGGTAGCAGCACAATTGCCGATAGCAGAGAGACCGCCCACTCACGCAGAGGACATTGCAGAGTATCGGTAGGAGTATGCAGCGTTGGGCTGTGACTTCCATCAGGACATGACCCTAGTCGAGTATTGTGGACTCAGACTCAGGAACCGCCCCAGAGAGCCACATAGACGAGGGACGCAGCAACAATAGGGGCATAACATTGATTTCATCCATAAAGTTGGTAAACTCACCATACTTTCTTTCAACGGATCGTCTAAATGCACCGCCAGAGCTTGGGTACAGAATCTAGACACCTACTACAAGCTCAACCAGATGACCGAGACAGAGGCCATCAATTTTGCTACCTTACACTTGGAGGGTGAGGCACACGAGTGGTGGTATCATGGATTGGTGACATTGGGCCACAGTCGCATCACCTCCCACAGAGAGTTCACAGAGAGACTCATGGACAAATTTGACAGGAGGTATCCAGAGATCCATTTCAGAGATCTAGCCCAGTTGAGACAAACTGGCACAGCAGAGGCATTCATCTCAGAGTTTCAGCGGGTAGCAGTGGCAGTGACAGATATATCCGAGCCCTGGCTGATCATGTTATTCACAGAAGGGCTCACAGAACCCTTGAGAGGATGGGTGAAGGCATACCGGCCTCACACCTTGCAGGATGCCATCCTATGCACGAGAGATTTGGTGGACTTCGTGCTAAAAACTAAACCCTTTACCAAACCCATTGTACCACAGAGAGACAAGGATCAAAAGAATCCTCAAAGGGAATGGAAGGGTAAGCCGAAGCTGGATGATGACACAAGACGGGAGTTGATGAGGAAGAAGCTTTGCTTCTCTTGCAGAGACCCTTAGGTCCCAGGGCATAGATGCATGGGAAAGGGACAGATCCATTACATTGAAGTGGAATCAGGTAGTGAGGAGGAGGATGAGGATATTGGGGCACAGGCAGACAGTGATTCAGAGGATGAGACCACTCATGAGCCAGAGCAGCAGCTGAAGAAACCTCAGATACCGGCAGGGGCATAGCCCAAGGAGGAGACAAAACCTCGTAGAGAGGTGAAAAGGGGAACCATAGCCACCCTTTTAGGAGTACCTAGGTACAACACTCTCAGGCTCAAGGGCCTTGTACAGGGGCAGCGCATGACTGCTTTAGTTGATGGTGGGGCCACACACAATTTCATAGGCGCATCCTTAGTATCCAGGAGGCGGTTACGCACTGAGGAGTTTGAGGGATTCCGCGTAGTAGTGGCAGATGGATACACGATGACATGTTTGGACATGATCCCAAACCTAGAGGTCAAACTAGGAAACTACACCATGATAGATACCTTCTATGTAGTTGACCTATCAGATACTGATGCCGTGTTGGGGGTACAATGGTTATATTCATTGGGGGAGATTGGGTTCAACTATCAGACGTTGAGCATGAGCTTCAGAGACGCCAATGGATCGAGAGTTGTGCTGAGAGGCATGTCTACAGGTGCACCTCGAGCAGTATCGGTAAAGAGGATGGAGCGGATCTTCCATCACGGTGATGTGGCCTACGCGACAGAGTGTTTGATCACCACGCGGAAAGATTCAGAGGGTAGGGAGCATTACCATCAACAGATTCGAGAGCTTCTGGGTCAGTATGAGGTAGTATTTGGGCCGATATCACCAGGGAGACCACGTGACAGGGGATTTGAACACACGATTGAGTTAGAGGCAGGGGCTACACCAGTGATCACAACGCCCTATAGGCACCCCAAGAAATTCAAGGACGAGATTGAGAAAGCAATCAAAGAATTGCTTGCGATGGGGCACATCAGGCCCAGCACGAGTCCTTTTGCATCTTCAGTCGTTCTGGTACTGAAGAAGGATGGCACGTTACTGATGTGCATCGATTACAGAGCGCTCAACAAGAAAACGATCAAGAATCGGTACCCCATTCCGCGCATAGATGAGCTGATGGACGAGTTACATGGGGCAATTTTCTTCACAAAGATTGATCTACGATCAGGATACCATCAGATCAACATCAGGGAGCAGGACATTGAGAAGACAACATTCCGTTGCCATTTCAGACTCTTTGAGTTTTTGGTCATGCCGTTTGGATTGACCAACGCACCGACCACTTTCCAGTCTTGGATGAACCACATCTTTAGGGGACAGTTGAGGAAGTACCTTCTGGTATTCTTCGATGATATATTGATATACAATAGGACATGGGATGAACATTTGGCACATTTGGAGGAGGTCTTGAGCATTATGCAGGCACAACATTATATGCCAAGGAATCCAAATGTGAGTTTGGCATGAGAGAACTATTGTACTTGGGGCACATCATCAGTGAGCAGGGAGTACAGGTTCATCAAGAGAAGATCAGGGCCATTCTGGATTGGCCAACACCCAAGAACCTTACAGAGTTGAAGGGATTCTTTGGGTTATGCAGTTACTACAGGCGGTTTGTCAAGTGCTTTTCACAGTTGGGACCACCACTCACAGACTTGACCAAGAAGGGTGCTTTTCATTGGACAAAGGAGTCACAACAGACATTTGATAAAATGAAGGAGGTTATGAGCACATGCCCTATTCTAGCCCTTCCAGACTTCTCGTAGCCATTTGTCTTAGAGTGCGATGCATCAGGGGTGGGGATTGGAGCAGTTTTGATGCAGGGGGGCCACCCCATTGTGTTTGAGACCAGAAATCTCAATGAGTCGGAGAGAATCTATCCTATTTATGACAAGGAAATGCTAGCGATTGTGCATGCCTTAACCAAATTCAGGTAGTATCTGGTTGGCAACAAATTTGTAGTGAAGACTGATCATAACAGTCTCAAGTATTTCCTAGATCAGAAAGACCTCAGTGAGAGGCTACAGAAGTGGGTCTCAAAGATCCAAGCCTTTGACTTTAACATCGAGTATGTCAAGGGAAAAAGGAATATCGTAGCAGATGCCTTGTCCAGGAGGCCAATAGGGTTTTCGATGATGGACGTTTGTACAGATTGGAAAGCTCATTTGTTGGTGGAGTACTCCAAAAACAAATTTGCTTGTGAGGTGATGGATGGACAAGTGGTTGATGATAGATACCGGGTTCTGGATGACGTCATTTTCTACAAGGACCGGATCTACTTGGTTCCAGAATCTACCCTAAAGGGGAAAATTCTGAAGGTGTGTCATGATTCGCTTACAGCAGGGCATCATGGGTACTTCAAAACGTATAGGCATATCAGGGAGAGATTCTCATGGAAGGGTTTCAAGGATGATGTGCTGAAACACATCAGGGAGTGCACGACTTGTCAGCAGAACAAGTCCGAGAAGACACACCCCGCAGGGTTGCTACAACCTCTACCCATTCCAGAGCAAAAATGGGAGAGCATTTCTATGGATTTCATTACAGGCCTTCCTCGAGTGCAGGGCAGGGACTGTATATTTGTGGTGGTCGATAGGCTGACCAAATTTGCACATTTCTTTGCGATACCCACAGACTATAAGGCCATACAGGTAGCAGAGTTGTTTTTTAGGGAGGTATTTCGGTTGCATGGTTTACCTTGGTAGATAGTCAGTGATAGAGATGGGTGCTTCATCAACGCGTTTTGGCAAGAGCTTTTCAGGTTGACAGGCACAGAGCTAGCTATGAGTACCAGCTACCACCCACAGACAGATGGACAGACAGAGATCGTCAACAAATGGGTGGAGGGGTATTTGCGGAACTATGTGGGGGGGCAGTAGCGCACATGGGTGAGATGGTTACACATGGGTGAGTATTGCTACAACACAACTTACCATA